>CM073773.1:46602161-46782133 GCA_037158775.1 Hetaerina titia | reverse complement strand
TCTGGGTTCCCTAGAGGGATTTGCGTCTGGCCACCAACTCTTTCCCCAAGTGACGTCCAGAATGCCGAAATAATTCCCCTGCTGCAAATACGGAAACATTCGTATCAAGAGATTTCAAAAGAATATCGTCCAACACGCTGCGAGGCTCGACTGGAATCCTCAGCTGACAGGATTCGATCGCGGGAACGCGAGCACAGCCGCAGAAGAACTCTTGGAGCAACCAAAAGCAACCAGAAAAATATATACTACTCCGTGCGATGGTCCAACACGCGGTGGTCCCCATGTCCATTTACCCCACTCTTTGATGGTGTGTTTCCCCCCCCCTCTCAATTCCCCCTCTGCAGAGGACACTGTTTCCTTCCCTTAATGATCCGCCTGCGATCTCCGGATGACCTTGGCCTCGTTATGATTCCCCTTTGAAAAACGTCCACCCCGGCGACGGCGCCCCTTGATGATGAGTAATCAGAGGGAAGCGTTTTGGGGGTTGCGCTTTAGGGGGGAAAACCCTCGCCGTCGAAATGCTGCGCTCCGGGGAGGGAAGAGAGGGAGGGGAAAATGAAAAGGACGCGGTCGCTGCTATCTCTGTACTATTGTGCTCGCTCCACCTCCACTTCTGCGTGGACCCTAGGCCTCCTCCCTCACACCCTCAACCCTACCCCTGCCGTCTCCTCGCCCCACCCGGCGCGGCGCGCCTGGACCCGCCTTCGATCCGTATAAAAATCGAAGTCGGAATGGACGCCGACACCAGGCGCAATGAAGGGGGGACGATTCTCGGGGGTTGTCTCCGGAATTAAAATATTTAATCGAGTCCTCCCGCCACCGCCAACCCTCCCTCTCAGGGAGAGTTGGGGGCAGGGATCAATGGGAATGCGATAAATATGTGAAATTTACGAAAAGCTATCATATTGAAGTTTCGAACAGCGCCGCTGTCTGGGGTTCTGAAATTCATTGTGGTGGGTTAAAACCTGCCCGCGTGTTACGAAAGGAAGTTTGCTCGGAAGTAATCGATAAAAATATGGTAGTTGTCCAAAGTGTGAGGGGTTTATGAAATTACGTAAAGCGTAGCTTTTTCGGGTGGCACCGTTGGCTAACATCAGAGATTCGTTATCGCAGTTTAAAGTGGTAAATATTTTATGGTTTTACTTGGGGAAATTATGGATATAGTCCGACCGATGAATGAAAATAGGGTGGTTATTTTAAATTAATGGAATATCATGCTCCTTAAGTATGTACAAAGAGCGCATTTCGATAAAGTGTAATATTCGTGTTTTTACCTTGTGAATTAAATATGAACCATACGATTTAGTACACGTTTTTGGAAATAAGTATAAGTTCTCTGTAATTGGTACATTAATAAAAACTCATTGCGAAACGAAGAACTTTAGCTGGCAGTATTGCACGATTTCAATATTTCCGGCCTAATAATGATTTGGGAAGGTTCTCATACGTCAATGCACACTTTCTTTGGAATATATTATTTGACTACCTGACAGGAAGTTTTATGATTAATGGAGAAGGTGAAATGGACCGAAAGGAAAACAAATGAGGAAGTACTAGAAATGGTGGGTGAGGAGAGGGGTTTGTTGAGAGAAATCCTATGGAGGCAGGAAAAATGGATGAAAGGCGTATTGAGCGGTAGTGGAATGTTGAAGAGGGTAATAGAGGGGAGAATGTTGGGCAAGCGAGGTAAGGGTAGGAACAGGATAGGGATGTTGGACGGGATGAAGGGAGGAAGGAAGTACACCGAGATGAAGAGGGACCTGATGTAGTTTAGGTTGCTGGATTGGGTTTTGTTTGGAGTTACAAAATATTTATTTGATAGTTGTGTCTATCCAAAAACCTACCTTAACCGGTAGATTACCTAATATATATATATATATATTTCTCGAGAACAAGTGAAGATGTGTTGGAATCGGCAGGCGTGGTAAGGGTTTTGGCCGCTGGAGTGCATTGGCGGCTGTAAGAGATAGTTTGCGAGGGAATCGAACGTGCGTTACGTGCGCCGGAGAATGTGATGGAAGGGAGAACGTTATAGAGACGGGGGGAAGGGAAGACGAGAATGGGTATTTTAGTTTGCTCGGAACCGAGGTATTGCCAGAAAGCCGTTGGAGAAAAGAACATGCGTTACGATGAAGTTTTTTCTCGCCTTGTATTAAAACGCTGAAAGTACAACTAAGGGGATGGAAGTTCCATAAAACATTTAAATGAGAACATAAACTATGTACAATGTGTTGTGAGAATGTCGTTTTATTCCTCTCAAAATGAGTTATTATTTGGGTTATTGGGATTTCATGTGCCTCTCATACTTAATCAACGTCTTCGCCAGAGACCTGGCACTAATTGAAATTTCCAGGATTCATATCCCAATGTCAACGTTGTCATATTCCATCGTTGAATTCACAACTGGAATTACTCATGATATCAGTTTTGTTTTCGGAACCAATCTGTATTGATTTTAGTGTATTAATTTTCCATATCAATCTTCGATATAAAAGGAAGATCGAAGTGTAAACTACACAGATGCATGGCGATTATTATCGAGAAAAATCGCGTACATCAAGTTGTATATGCTATTTCGAACGTACTGAGCAATTTCGTTCTTAAAGTCAATATCATCCATATCACACATCGACTGTCGGTTGTCGACTTTATTGCATGTCGACTATATCATTTTTTCGCCCTTCAAAGGAAAGGTCATAAACTACAGGGATAGAATCTCCAATCTCGTTCCATGAAATATTACCGTAACACTTTCTTCTACATGTGCTGACGTCCAGAATATCGCCAAAATTGTCTACCTACTCGTACGTTAATATTGCTCATACTATATCGCAACTTGTCAATATTATTGATTTCGATACCATCGTTCGATAATATCGTCCATGTCGTTATACCCTTAAAATTATCAATATGGAGGATGTAAAAAGTAGGTACATATCATCAATTAATCGCTCTTGATGACCTATTGCTAATTGCCAACTGTGATTTTTAAATTAGGTTCTTTGGTTTGTTTTCGAAAGTCCGAACTTCAGGGGTGAAAAGAAGTCTGCAGGTTGAAGTCCTGATTACGATAGGTACATCTTTTCCTGTTCGTTCTTTTGGATGCGTTAGATACAAGTGTTTCCAATGAATTTTCGTTCCCCTAGTGACGCATTACGCTGACGGTTGTGGAATTTTAGTGACTTTTCGCATTTATTGATGTTCAATAAGGATCCTGGTAATTGATCGATCCCTTCTCTCCCATCCTCCCTTTTACTCCAACTCTCTCCCTTCGTATTTCTCAACAGTAGCGTGGTCTCCGTTAGGTCTACTCTAGTAAAGCGGAAATTAAAAATGAAAGGCTTTTTGCTACTTGGTTCTGAATATTCACGTGCAAGCGGTGGGACGGCTGCCGTAATTTGGTTTGAAAAAGTAACTTAACGTTGAACTTCCTGTGTTATCTTGGGAAACCGTTGTTTGCTCTAGTTCTAACGAGTCTTAATTTTATCTCCGGAAGAACTTGCTTTCATTAACTAAATGAATAGGTTCTCTTTGGGTATTGTGTTGTTAGTCTGTGTTTAATATTTTATCAGCAGGTTGCAAAAAGTGACTGCGGGGGTTTGCTCCATTAAGAAGCAACTTTTCCAAAGGTCGTTGCTCAAGCATACTCTTAGCTTTTTGCGTTTAAAGGATGGTTTATTGCAATGTTTTTGGTCCGTTGGGTAGTTTTCTGAAATTAAAATGCTAATATTTAGCTGAGTGAGGACTAGAAACTTAGATGTTAGGACGGCAGCCACGAAATGTACAAGCAAGACTAATACTAATGGAGAGTTATTTACTAAACACCCTGGTTTACTAGTGATACCGTAGGAATTATTTTCTAAGTATTGCACAAACTGATCGAACCAACAGTAAAATAGGAAAGACGGATACAGGCAATTACAGGTTTAAATACTCGCTATTACTTCGCACGATATGTAATCGTTACACAATCAGACGTGATCAATATTACGTCCTTAATTCACAAAGCAAGATTTATAACTTTACACCCATTATTTCATGATGTGGAGAGCTATATGTGTGTGTGTATGTAGGTGATATTATATCACTATATACTAGTTTATTAATAAGGAATCTGTATGCACAAGAGGTTAATGTTATAATAACCCCGCTCCTTCAGCGGCTTTTACATTTGATGAGTAGATAAAGTGAGAAACGAAGGAAAAAAGAGAAGGAAATACTAAAGAAGGAAGAAAAGTAGCTGGTGGATGAGGGGCATAATGGATTTGTTATAACCCTAATAGAAGGGTAGGCACCACGAGGGAAGCTGAGGGTCAAATAGGTATGAAGGGCGGATAGAGAAGGATGTTGGATGGGAACGCTATGAGGGAATAAGGGAGTTGGGAGAGGAAGATGAAGGATTGGAATCAACCCCATTTGAAATACTGACGATGACGAAGAGGCAGAACTCTTGAGCACAAAGCCAAATTCTGGAAGCCAATCTGCTAAAACACAAACTTTACCTTTCTTTATCGTACATCAACATTGAATGAACAAAAATGGTTAGATACGAATTTCTGTAATGTACGAGTATCCTCGAGTATACAATTTGTTAATATATTCAACGGGTCAGTTATTATCCGTCGACCCTGGAGGAAAAAAAGAATGTGGTTTAATTTACTTCCCATTTTTATTTAATGTATTGCAATGCGATCTTAACCTTCCGGACAGCTCTGAAGACCAGACAGAAAATGATACGCCGAGGCAAGAAATATTTAAAATAGGGGAACTCAGAATAGACTGAATACATTATTCTAATTCCCACCGAGGGAGGTCATGTTTTCCTATTTCGTCGGACATTTCGTTCGCGCGGAAATAAATCACCATTAAAAAAAAATTCTCAATTTTTCTTTTTCCTTGACCCATACTCTTTTATGTTCTTCGTTCGTGAATTAAAATTGATAAAACATTCCGAAGTTTTAAGGGCCGAAGGTAATGCGATTTGCTGAACTGCATGTGTTTTCACGGCGTAATCTCGGTGTTTTCCGGCGGGAGATGATTTCCCGCCCGACGGGGATGGCAGGGAGAGTCGGTGTGCCTCCTGGAGGTTCTGGTTTGAAAACCGAAAGTGTTTAATCATTTCATCAGATGCCTCATCAATCTAAAAGATATGAAAGAAAAAATAAAATCAAAACAGCCGCTATTCACTCGGGGAATGCGCATTCATCTGGATTAAGGGTGCGTCGGGAGAGTCGCAAGAGAGGGAATTATCCTTCGGGAGGTCCCCCCCTCCCCCCCACCTCCACCGCAAGAGGGGGTAGGGTGTGGGGAGAAAGGGAAGAGGAATTTCTATCGCCCGGGAAAAATTAAAGTCTCGCTTTCATCGTGGTGAAGGAGCTGAATTTTCACCCTCGGAAACGCGTGAAAGTGGTCATGGAAAAATTTTCATCTGGACGGAAGATTGATAATATAGCCAGCAGTGTGCTTATATCTTCGCTGCTTTAATACCCTTTTCACCGCTCTTTCCCGCGAGAGCCTTTTTTTTTGTTCTGTTCAGATTTCACTTGCGAGCAAACTTTAATCAACGGCCTCGTCTTTTTTTTTACTAATAATAGGCCCTTTATCAGGCGCCTTGAACTACAACGTGCGTTCGTTATGAATGTACGCGGGCTTGAGTTTACGTGTATGCATCAGGGTTAAAGAGCGATAAAGCGGAAGTGTGGGAGACGTGTGATTTTGCTGGAAGGGGTCGGGGTGGGTCGTCTTGGGGGTTGGAGGGGGTTGAAGAGGAGGTTGGAAAGGGGACAAAAGGTGTATGGTGGCGTGGAGCCGCGGAGTGGAGACGGTTTTGGAGGGGGTGGTGCGCTCGATATCGCGCTTTTATCCAACAAAGTTCAATTCATTCAACCGTAAAACGTTACGGCATAACTTCGGCCCTCCACTCCCTCCTTTCCCAGCACCCTCCAGAACCAGATTTTTACTTATTCTTGAACGTCGTCCTTCTCCGTTAGAGCGAACCTTTTCGCGCCGTAACCACAACCCGTGCCGGTGTTTCACTTTGTTTCACAAAGTTCTCTTTTATTAATCGTCGGGTTGTTTTTACACAATGCATGGCCTTTCATTTTCTCTCGAGAGTCTTGCTTCGCCTTATTCCTTGGGGAAACCACTGACGATGAAGTTTTCATGAGATCCTCGTCCCTTACCGTTATTTATTGGGAATTACCCCGAAGGACGCGATAGAAATGGACTGCCCTTGCTCTTGAAATGCACGAGAGCAGTCAAGGACTCGAAAACGGTGTAGAAGAGTTGTAATGAAAACGTTATTAAGTGGGAAATCGAAAGCGTATTTCTTGTTTATATGGCACAATTCCATCACATTAAACCCGACACTGTAACATGTATACGACAGCAGTGAATTCTGATAACGCTCGAAACCTCTCTGCAGTCTTTTCTCACTAATTTTCCGTGTACCATACGTTTATCATTGTTTACGACTCCAGTTTGTGCGGCAATGTGACCAACATTTTTCCTTGCTACCTTCCAGGAGCCCGCATATGTGCTCGACCAAGTGGTTTCGTCTATCTGCGTCAGTATAGACTTTTGCCATAATTCTGTCGGAAATTTACTCTTTACTCGGGCGTGTTCATTTCTCCGACTCGAAGTGTCCATCCGTGATAGCTCTGCCTTTTTAATGCAAACATTCTTATGTACTGGGGTTGGTTTGTTTGTTTGTTCGTTCTCAAGGGAAGAGGGAGAGGGAAAGAGGACTTTTATTTTGCGTGAAGCCACAGTGATCTGGCCTACAGCCTTCGTTTTACGACCCGAATGTGAGCCGAGCTGGGAAATTGGTTCTCTTCCAGTCGGAATACAACCACAGACAGACCTGTATGAATCCCAGCGGATTCCATCCGAGCGTCTCTCTCTTTTAAACTCTCTCGATGCGAGACCCGAAATACTGGTGCGGGCCGTTTCAGACGTTTCTCACCGTCGTCGTTTAGGTTCAGGCATTTAATTATCCTTTTTTTTTCTTCTTTCACTCCGTCGCAATAAAATGCCGTTTTACATCTCACGCGCGGAAATGGAGAGATCTTGTGATCATTTGGCTGCAGGGCAGGCAACACGGAAGCGAAGTGATCGCCATCACGTCGTGTTGTCCAAGTGTGCGCGATAAACGTGTAAATCTTTCGGGCGGAAATTGCGGGTCGATGGGGCTTCCCATAAAATATCCACGTTTCCAATGATTGGGTTCTGCCTCCAAAATGTTACCGTTTTCACAGATTACCACTTTTTTCGTAGCTGCATTTCGAATTGAAGATCTTTGTGTATTGTTAATGCAGGGCCTTCTCATGACAATAAACCTGTTGTAACTCTTAAAACTTGTCTAAATTTTTTTGACGATAGTCTATAAAGTTTTATATTGTTTGAAATTACTTGAAAATTGACTTGTAGGTCCGAGAAACGAACCCTAGGGAGTGTTACTCAGAGTGCCCCATCACTTCCAATCCATTCTTTTGCATATGCCTAGTCTAATGATGATTATCGGCTTTCTGGCCAATAAAGCACTCGTGAAACTTATGGAAATTTTAATATAAGAAATTTTCAATGCTGGTACTGATTGAAAAACCTAGACGCTGCGATTTCCTGGAGACCAGATCATTCTGGGATAAAGCCGGCCGCACAGCGGTAGGGACCATCACCCTTCCCCCCTCCCCCACGTGTGTCGATGTCACACATTACAAGGTGCAGTGTGAGGCACGCTCTATTCTGAGATCAAAAGGGGTTTCGGATTGATAATAGTTGGTGACGGTGGTGATCTTTAGACTTCGAGATAGGGGAACGAAGGATGTTTGAAAGCATTAAAATTAATCTTCAGTGTGATATTATAGAAAACCGCGAAATTTTGTAGGAATAAGTATTGCGTGAATGTGTATAGAGTGAAAGATACAATAAATTTTTGTCAATTTGTATAGAAGGTGTGTAATTTGGAATGTGGAAAAGTCATTCGAAACGCCATTAGTGTTTTTTCAAAATCTCCACTGGTCTACGCATGTTTTTCTATCTTTTGGACTACCCCCAAGTAACGACTTGCGTATCCCCTAGAGCAAGTGTACGTCACTTTGAAGACTGCTCGCACAGAGCATTGGCAAAGCCAAAGCAATAATAGCAACAAATCTGGTGGCTGGTTGGTAGAAAGGATGGCTGCTCCCGCAAGCACTCTGTTTCCTAGTGAAAGCTAAATTAGAGGCATGATCAAAGATAATACCATCTGATATTTAGAATAGATCGTGAATAATACAAATGTACTTGTAATTTCATTAAGCTTGACCTTAAATCATGTGATAACATGACTGGTGTGTTGTAATTGTTCCATAATGGTAAAACATTTGAGATTTTCTGCTCACGATGGTGGAAAATTGCAAATGAATTCTTTATATAAGTAATTATTTGACTCATTATCATATGAAGTTAAATTTTCACTTGCGAAACTTTACAAGGATGGTAAACTGAGAGGATAATGTTGCTGCGTGAATCTTTTTATCATTCGGCATCGGTTATTATCTATAATAAGTTAATATGAAGATAGTAGTACTGGGTGAACTCCACCATCACCTATCAAACCAACTTTCGGGTTGACAACTGTGGTATTCGTATAATGAAAATCAGACATTGACTGTAGCCTGTTACTCTAGAATTCGGTCGCCCAACCAATGTGATCCACTATCGTGGAAAGTTTGATTTAAAATATTATATGTTTATTATGTATCTGTACAAAGCAATCGTACTTCAGGTACGAGTTCGACTCGTAGTTCAACGTAAAGTTTTCGAGTTGCAAACTTCCAAATGATGGCTCTCCGACATCTTTGTCAGAATTAATTAACAAATCAAACTTTTTGGAAAAAAGATAACAATATACATTTATATATTCTGGAGGTAATTTTACTTTTTCCAATTCTTAATTTTAGAACTTAAGATGTAGGCATTCCTGCTGCCATTCACCCGGAGTAAAATGCGGCTGTGTTTGAAAATGTAGATTTAGTAAAACTACACGATACAAATCTGCAAATCATAACTCAAGCATGGATGTATTTACTTCACATTGAGTACTTAACTCACAACTATCAAGAGTTATTTCCCTAACTAACCCCTTTAGCGTTATTGCGTCCCCTATATAGGCTTCGTTTTTATATTGTGTTCTAGCAAATACTGTGCATAACGGTTAAGTACGTTTTCGATTTATCTCGTATAGGGATATGTATTTTCTTAAAAACTTTAAAAGGTCCTATTAAAAGGTGTCCTCTGGTAGAAACCTTCCTTTACGGGTATTCCTTAATACGTAATTCGAATGCATTTAAGTCGGATGAGCGTGTAATAGGTACGCCTCTACCAAAAGAGCGTTAGTGAATCCGAATGGAGGAAACAATATCCGAAGTAGGTATGAACACCATCACATAAAAAGTGAAGTGAAGTAATATATGTCCCAGATGTAAAATATGTAATATTAGAACTATAAAGTATTTTTATGTGCGTTTTCATTAGACCGTTCAATATTTTAAATTCCTCGTGAACTATGGCTATATTTCTGTTATCGCAATAACTATTATCAACAGGCACCATAGATGGGATCTTTTGTACCTGAGTATTCATAAAAAAATTAGTTTTTACTGTTTTGAAATAAAGGAATTGATATTTCCGACGTTCGTTTTTCAGAAAACTAGCATTCTTTCCAGGAGAGCGAATAAAGTAATGTACATTTGACTACCTGATACCGGTTAGATACCGTTATGGTAATTATTCTTGAAAAAAAGTTATTAATCTTGAAAAAGGCTAATTCCATTGGAAATACCGAAAATTGAAATTGAAAAAGTGAGTTTTCACCCTAAGCGAAAACTCATTAAATAGGTTAATCTATGCTAAACTTTGAATAGAGTAGCTTCAGGCGTGATGTGGTGGAAGTCGAACATGAGTGTTATGAACATTTAAATGATTCTCAATATCCAGTAGAAAATTACCTCTCGTTTTGTGGTTCATTTTGCTTTTGCACCATTTTGTACTCGCGGAATCATAATCGATCAAGGTTTATTGCATTTCATGCACGCAAAAGCATTGCTATTTTGCATTTTAGGTCCATAAATTTTATACTATTGTTTTCCATACCCGGTTGATTATTTGAAATTAACATTTATAGGGCACTCATTTAGGCAATTGTACAGTGGTGGAAAGTTAATTGGAATTCGATCATCGCTTAACAATTTGTTTGATTACCGATACATATATTTTGTTCGGGAGTATCCACTATGTAGAATGTAAAAAAATGGTGAAGGGGACCAAAAATCGATGGATAATCAATCGGGAAGGCTAATTTTGCTTTCGTGCAAATAATGTTATTGAATTAGAGAAAATGCCCTTGGGAGACCACTACTCGTGATTGGGACTGCACGTATACATATTTTCCGCTTGATTAAAAGTGTCAACTCCAGTTTATGTTAATCAGGCCATGTATGTGGGTTTACAAATCAACGAGGTGGTGAAAGCTGGTAACTTAACTTCGTGACTCGTCCCATATCACTGGAGAACATTCTGCCACAAAGCAGTTTCAAGTGAAAATATGATAAAACACTAAATGTGAAAACAATATTCAGTGTTTAATAGTTTTCCCGAACAATCAAAGTAATTTACGACGAAGCGTTTACCGTCACTGCAAGATATCGCATCATTTATCCTCTCCCATGGCTACTGAAAGATTCGAAACCCATTTATCTGGATTATCCTGCAATAAGGCTAGTAAATACGGCCAGCTGGACCCAGCAATTGGATTAAATGTGCCAATTGAATAGCTGGATGACGCATGGATGCCCAAGAATTGAAAATGTTTCTCTTTCATCTGAGGATTATGTTTCTCACGTTTCGCCCGCGGGAAAGGGAGCTAGTTCATTTCCCTATGCTACGTATAATTTCCCAGGGAGATGTAGTATCCGAAAAATCAAACAGTTTTGGTGAAATTGATAGTGCCCAGTGGCGTCATCCAAAATGGAATCCAGGGACTCCTGTCCCAGTAACCTAACCCTCTAGCTAGTCACAACATCCAAAGATTTTTTTGAGGAATGAAAGAATCACTCGGTTTCTTATAGTTTCGGTGAATTCAAAGGGGAAATAATTAGGATTTAATTCAATACCAAAAGAATCCTTCGAAAAAATCGTCCCTCATTTGAGGAGAGTTCTAATTTTAATGATCATTCAAAATACTATAGTATACCTGAGAACCACAGTGATAAAAGCGAAGATTTGTTTGATAGATGAGTGTAGAGATTGCTCGTACTAAGGCCTACCGCGTGTGAATTCACACTTCAGTATACTGTAGGAGGGGTCAGGCCTTCTCCCTGCTCATTTCCGTTCGGTAGATCTGGTGCACGGAAATTCACACAGATTGGGACAATGGCAATGGGGGTGTCCAAAATCCCCGGCTCTCAAATTCGAATCCTGAAATGCTCTGTCCATCGCACTCTGCTATTCTTATTACTAAAGGTATTGAAAAACTCTTCCATTTGAGCTGCGTCAATTCACATTATCAGTTACATTCCATTCAAAAGGTAGGTACACATAAATAGTAGCGGGTGAAAGACAGCTAGTAGGTAATAATATTTATTCTTAGGCCACCGAATTTTCTACTATTTTCACTTACTACAAGTTTGCTCTCGTTTTCTCTATTTGAACATTTTCGCTGAACGCTGAACATTTTCTATCTTTTCAGTGCCCTACAAGCCACCGCCAGGGTATGTGGCAGGGTGAATAAACACCAGACTAATTTTGACCCGATTATATTATATTTACCCCTTCGGCGGTCGGATAACATTATTCTGATCCCTTATCGTTCGTGTAAAAAATGACAACTTAAATCTATAAATTTCCGTAACAACTTAATTTCAACATTTCAACTTCAATTCAATTTTCAATTTCAATTATCAATTTAATTCAATTTTCAATTTCAACTTCAAATTAATGACAGCTTAAATCTATCAGTTTAAGTAACAACTTAATTTCTCTCATTTTTTTGACATGCACTAATATGAACCATTTGTGTTTTTTTTAAATATTTAATTCGATATAATGTTTTCCTAATGGTGGCAAGAAATTCCGGAGAATAATTTTCCATAATTCATTTTTGATTCACATTTGGTTTGTACGCCAACCCCGAGCCGGCTTTGGTATAGTATGGTGAGTCCAAGTGGATTTTTTAGAAAAAATGAATGATCGGATATCTTACTTTACTCGAAGTTGGAATTATTTAAATTCACACTCCCCGGATGTCATTCGTTTCAAACGGAGGATGTATAGATCCGGCGTGGTGTCCGTCCCATGTTAGACGCGCCGCAGGGACGCTGGTAGCCGCGGCGTGAATTCTTCCATCCTTCCTGCAGTCACCCCGAGACGCCACGCCGACGAGTCCTGGGTCATCGCGCTCAAGATTCCAGACTTGGCCCCGGGGATAATCCTCTCTCTCCGGAGGCATTTGCATTCGCTCCGAGGATCGGATTTAGCCGGATTTTATTTTTTATTCCTAGACCCGCCGTCTGAGAATTCACGGGGGAAGGCGTGGTGGGGATACTGGGGTAGCGGAAGGAGGAGAGTGCGGGACCACTTGATTCGGGGCGGCAAGGATGGCAGTATAGTGCGGCGCGACATCTTGTATTTTTCTGTTTCGTTCCGCTCGAAAATTTCCGCAGTCTAATGAAAATTTGAGAAGAGGAAGGAGATGTGATCTTGTTGGACATTTCGAGTCGCGATGGTCTGATGAAGGCAGTTGTCATGAGAAGAGCGAAAGAGTAGGAGTACCTGCGGGGATGATGGGAGAAGAGGAACCTCGGATGCGTCGATAGGAGTTATAGCGACTCGAGCATGAAGAAACATAAAAACGCAGAGATGTCGGACCGATATGAGAATTGAGAGGAGCACTGCGTCAAACCAATCCCAGGACTGATGAACTGTGGTGATAGCGAAAAGTTTTTCATGCTGTAATCTCGCACCGCGCTTATAAATACCGTGCTCGTGCCGAGAAATATCGTACCGCTATATTGCTTACTCCATTTATTAGTGGAAAATTCGTATTATAAAACAGCTAATGCCTGGTATTTGGAAATAGACGTTGGAATTAGGGCGGGAACTCAGGAAAATTCGGAAAAAGTTGGAAATTATTCAACTCATTCAAAAAATCGGCTAAATGGAAAAGTAATAATGAAAACATTTGATGAGGAAAATATTTCATATGGTTATCGTTCAGGTACAAATTCGTAGTGGACGACTCCCCTTTTGTCAAAAAAGACAATGAGACAATGACACTTATTTTCCGGACGAACCCTGTAACCAAAAAGCAAAATGCACTCTTATGTTTGATAGAAAAGGGCTGGTTTCGCCTCGTACTATATCTACGGTTTGTGAAATTCTGGCATTAGGGCAGTGAACGATCACTTCCTTCCCATTGCTGCATATCGCGTGTCCCGTTCAGTTCAAAAGCTCACAAAATACACAGATTTATTCACAGTTATTTATACCACAGATTAAATCTGGGGGACCGAGGGACTTAACCCTGATTTTAACCCGGAATCCTCCCGGTAAGCAGACGAAGACTTAACCAAATTGGCTGACAAGCCCCCTGGTATAAGGAAGGTATGAGAGGGCAATAATTCATATGAACGAGGTGATCCTTAATTTATTGGTTTACACCTTCCTTTTTCGTAAAATATTTCCGGGATTCCCATCCAAAAGTAACCTCTACTTACCATACTAGGGACGAATGGTACTCCATGCTCACTCCAAATGCATGAAAAACTACCTAATTTGCTTTAAACTGATATGGATGAACAAAGAGTGTCACATGATTATTGGAAAGTCTACAAAATTCGCTGCTCGATTCACTGAGACTGTATGAAAGACATATATTACCGTAAAAATATAGAAATCGATTTTAACGATGGGAAAGTGGCAATCTCACGGTGCATTTTTAAGGGAGATCACAAAGAGTTAAGGAAAATAGACTGCCGAACCAGCTCATAAAAGGAGTCCTTTTTATCACGCGAGCTTCTCGATCCGTAGTGGAAAACAATTGATAAAACTAATCGAATAATAAAATAATGTCTTATCTTAATAATAATTGCCTGCTAATCGATTGTGAGAATATCGTGAATGCCTTTTGTTGGCTGTAGTCGTAATACCACTTTCCGTATGTCCCCGATGTAATATGTAAATGAAGATTAACTAGTTACGTGAGAAAAATGAAATATTGAAAACTTTAATGTATTTGTGGATTACTTATTGATTTTTATGTGAATGGAAGAAATTAAGACTGGTTTAGTAAACCATGGGCATTTATACCAAAATGTGAAGTTATTTTTCGCACGTGAAATCTATATGGGTGTTGCGACAAAGATTGTCAGTTTCCTTCTGTTATACACAGAAAGAGTGATGTGTTCAGCAGTATCAGTATAGAATTTGTTCGCTAGAAGTTGAATATAATTTGTTAGCACTTTTAATATTTTTAATAATTGAAGTGCTTTATTTATTGAGTGGTTTCGGAATATGAACCCTCGACCAGCCATCTGACACCACCATGTGGGAGATCGGGAAGGGATTTTTTTCACACTGGATATATTGGCCCCTCAGTTTGTAGGAAGGGGCAGGATCTACGCGTTCGTAATATTCTTCGAGGAAATGGCAATTTTGAGCGGGAAGGATCCAAAAAAAAAATGAATAAATGGTCCTGGGGTCGTACTCGCTGTAGGTCTGCTGCATTTACTTCCCATTTTCAATTTTTCGATTTTCACCATTCACTTTTATTCCTTTTCTGAGGTTTTCGATGGCGAGCTACGTTCTCGGTCTCCATTTGTTTATTCCTTCTTAAGTTTTCTTATTTTTACCGCCCCGACAAAGCCACGAGTCGTTGGCAGAATAATTCCCACGGGTTGTTCTTTCTTCGAAAAATAATACCCTTTCCCCTTCCCACTCTCTCCTTAATGTTAATGTGTCTGCTTAGAGGATCCATTTCGTTCATTTAATGGTCGTAAAAATCCGGTGACACAAAATATTCATAATCCCCGACCATTTTTCCCCTACCTCGTTCACTCTCTTCCAGAAAAAAAGTTTTTGGATATCTAAAAGAAATCTATGCTTGCGTGCAGTCACCGCTCCATGACAAAGGTTTTAAGCCACTCATTTCCAGCGCGCTCGTTAAGTCAAATAGATGTAATGCTATTTTTACTACCAGGCATCTTATGCGTGCTACGTGATGTTTGAGGCACTACTTGATTCGTGCCCGCCGAAAAAAAATCTTTTCGTTAAGCGCGAATTTACTTTCATGGCTCAATAAAGCGGTGAGCGCTTCAGCTGTTACATACGTTAAATAAAATAGCGGCTGAAAATTGTATAAGTTAATTTAGTATTCTAAGAAATAAAGCGTTTTTTTCCTCTCATTTTATAGTGCAATGTAGGAAATTCCGCTGAATTTGTAAATTCTTCAGGCACAAATACTTTCGAATCCATAGAACGAGAACGATTTTTAACGGCAGGTGGGGTGTCGTAAAATTTATGTGCCTGATTGTGTCGACGTTAGATTCATAATTTTACTGCCGTTTCGAATTCACGTGATGAATTTTATCACACTTTCATAATTTTAGATTAGAAACTCATTCTTTTAAATGAGTATAAATTGAGTATTATTGTTGTTTGGCTTGAATTGGACATACTTGGTAATTGGGGTTGAGAACAAAAATACTTAGACTATTATGGGAATCTTTGGAGGGAAAACTTTCTAAAAGCTGGTTGGTGAAACCCCGTAATTATGAAATATAATTTAATACTCGAAGGAAGGAGAGGTATCATTCAGGTCTTCAGCCGAGGTTATCAAAAGTCTTACGTCTATTGTAGGTATATTCTGCAAGGTACCAAACGGTGTGCGATTGTGAGCCAACATGGTAATGGATTGAACTGATCTGGATAAGAGGTTGGGTTTAACTTGTCGCTATCACGTATTGTCTGCTGAAATAAGGGATCTCTAAAACACTTGACTCCGTCACTAGTTTTTCTAATATTGTATTATTAGCCTTCTTACAATCTCTTGGACTTACAAAACGTGAATTCGACATGAATTCCTCCTTCAGCTCTCCGCACTTTCGCACAAACGCCAATCATGCCCTTGGAAATTCATATTTTTTCTTCCCTCACCTTCCTTGCTTACGTAAATGCCCACCATTCTGTCACAACCTTCCGCCGTAACTTTACTAATGAGCCTCTCCATCAGATCCCTTAGGTATCCCGGTCTTGCAGACACTTCAAATGGGATCCGACAGAGGTAAGACGGCACCTTTCCCCAAAAACCTTTGACCTTGCACCTCTACCAACGACCCGTGAGACATTAACCGAATCTCAATCGGCTCTCGCGCAAACGTTTTGCGGCCCATTCGGAATTCGGCAAGATTCGAGTCGCGGTCATAGGGAGGAAAAAAAATTTCGGGTGTCGATTGGAACGAATAATGCGTCGGAGTGAGTGTGTGTGTAAGTGAGAGGGAGAGAGAGAGAGGGCGCCGCTCCCAAGGCGCGTTTCGCAGTAAATCATGCGAGATATCATGAAAAAAAGGGGGGTCGGATCTCTTATTGATTGCTCCGGAGATAGATTCGAGTCGTCGTCTTGGAGCACTTGAGGCAATTCCAGGAAATTCACGATGAAGAGGGGAGGGTTCAGCAGGCGGTTCTATTAATTTTCTCGCATGAGCGGAATAGTTTTCTGGAGGAAAAGGGCTCCGTATTCGGTAAACAATGGCCCGCCCCCGGTGAAATTGGTGGGAGGGGAAGGAGATGGGGGTGGTGAAAGAGAGGGGTGACTGAATGTCTTGAATCCGCCGTCGCCTGGTATCTTTCGGGTGGGTTGGATAGGGAGGGGGATGGGTGGGTTAAAATGATCTTCTGTTCCCACCGGCGACGAGGAAAAGTAGAAAAGAAAAATGACTTTAGGTTTCGATTCTCGTTTTAATCCCTTTTCTCCCTCCCTCTTCCTCTCGAATGGTTCTTTCCGTCTCGTCTCAGGGAAATATAAAGCACGGCAAAGCTTCGATTTTTGAATTTAATTGGGCGCTCTCCGGTCCTCCGTCGCTTTCAACCCCCACCCTCCTACCCCCGTTTATCAGACTCTTGTCACGCTCCACGACCTCATGGGAATGACGTCACGTCCCCCGTAATTCCCAAATTCCTCGTCCGAAATACGTTGGGATCGCATATATTTTATTCTGGTGCTCGCTCCACATTCATCGTGCGAAGGCTCCGATCTCTAAGACTCAAACCTCAGCGGGATCTCTCAACTCCGACCTAGGTACAACTCGTTGGTTTTTTTCTTTTTACTACATTTCGGCCCTTTCCTGGTGCCATTGAGGGCCAGTTCGCAGGACCGAGCCCATCCGTGACCCGGTCGCGGGTTACGGATGGGCGCGACCCGGAGAGAACATCGCGACGCTTTGGGGAGCCAAGCTGTAAAGAGTAGAATTTGAAAGTTCATTTTTAACCGCCATTTTGACAAATCTGTAAGCAAATTAGGCACCTTAGTTGGATTGCAATCCAAATTTTGCAGCTTACATAGTTTCATTTAAAGAATATTCGGAGAAGAAAGCAGTGTAACGAAAACTGTAATAAGAAAAAGGGATTACCTTATTGCCAATTTTCACAGATAGTTGATTTTCGATATGTTAGGCCAAAGCCCACCCTGGCAGTAATCATCACATCATGACTTGTGTGGAATTCACATACTCAGGGATGGGGTCAGTTCGTTTCCCATGCTATTATTTGGTTTCTCACGAAGTTCCAAAAGCTAGGTATTCTCAAGGGATACAGGGTTCGTCAGGAAAATAAGTGTACTGAGCTCAGGAAAAAAAAATTATTACACTTTTACATATCTTAAGCTAATATTCCTCAAAATAGGACCCTTGTGAGTCGATACACTTGTTCCAGCGGCGTTCCCATTCCTGGAACGCTCCCGCGAAGGCATCATCGGGAACCTCTCGAAGACACGTCGTCACGGCCTCTTTGACGGCGTCCAAAGTCCCGTATCGCGTTCCTTTCAAACTCCTCTTTATCTTCGGGAACAGAAAGAAGTCCGGTGGTGCCAAGTCCGGGCTGTAGGGCGGGTGCGGCAGCGTTACCACGCCGTGCTTGGCCAAGAAGTCCGACACGACAAGCGCGGTGTGAGACGGCGCATTGTCGCGATGCAGCCGCCAGATGTTTTTGATCGCTGGCCGGACGCGGGGGACTCGTTTTCGAAGCCTGTCGAGCACTTGGACGTAAAATGCAGAATTTACAGTTTGTCGTTCAGGTACAAATTCGTAGTGGACGACTCCCCTTTTGTCAAAAAAGACAATGAGACAATGACACTTATTTTCCGGACGAACCCTGTAGGGCGTCGGTTAACGTCCTGACTTCTCACTCCGAGGATAGGGGTGCGATTCTTCCTAGAGGTAGGAAATTTTTTTTAGAGATACCCAGATCCCTATTTGGGTTACCATTTGGATAGAACTTCAAAAGCCGAACTCCGCCCGTCAGGATGGGATGTTAAACTCTGTACCCATTGACGTCTTTCATTAAGTTCCGTTCGCTAATATCGCTAATATTTTCTCCACACTTCCCCACTTCTCTGCATACCATACCTTTACCAAATTGCCCGTTTATCCCTAATGGCGCAATAATTTCATATGTCAGTCACCTTCCGTAATAGCTATAAAATCAAACCTCTTGAATTTTATATGGGGTTTTTCAAACCCAATATCTAGGGTTCTGAATCCTTGACCCTTTCAGTCGTGCAATATATACCAACAAGGCTAACGCGAATCAGGAATAACTCCGTCTCCAAGACTAACGGCTCCCGCTGAGGAATAGCCTTATTCGGTTCTTGCCAATACAAGGTTTCCTGGTGAAGCCAGTCATGGAGGGAGCAATGAAATGGAACGGGAAGATCGAAAGTGGAAGACCACGGTGGTTGAAATACACATGCATAATGGGAAACAAATAATGACGGGTGTCAAAAAGAAGAAATGTATCAGCTTGAAGAGATAAGCCGATGGACGAATTGATTGGAGAGTTGCCTAGAACCAATTTCAATTTTGATGACCACTGGTGATGATGACGAATTAATATCCCTCCAATATTGCTCGAGATGCTGTAGTTAAATGCTTTACAATTACGATGGTAACAGCATAAAGACAGGTGGAAATGACTAATTTAATCAATCCTCTGAAGTACTCATTGTCGTTTTACTATCGAAAAGAGAAAGTTCATGGATATTTTGAATCAATATCGCTCAAAATTCTGTGAAGTCCTTCAAGTGCCTAACGCACGTATTTTTAATATGGCTTGTTACTGCGAGATAAGTCCTGCGGCCGAAGCACATCGTTAGCACCCGCCATTTCATTCCCTGCAAACGAATCTCATTAATTGCTCACAACAAGTCACGTCCAAGAGGGCCAATTAGGTGGAGGAACGCTGAGGTACCTTTTATTTTCGGAGGGGGAAGGGAATTAAACGACCCTGTGACGGCACAAAAATTAAGCGCACACAATCGAGCATTTGGATGATTGGGGTCACGGATAATCGGTGATCCCCTGCATGCGTTGGGAAGGGGGGAAATCATTAATAATTGATAAGGTTGAGGGGGGAGGGAGTTTGCTTGCTTTTCGCCCCAAGGACGGACTCGCGCTTACGTATGCACGTATTGTAGTGCCTCCATGCATGGATGCAGAGGCAGGCAAGCAGTCAGGAGATGCATCATGCGCCGGCCCCTTGTCGGTGCGTCGCAGTGACTACGCCGTGTGCCAAAGGCGAACTATTGCTGGCGCCGGAGGGGTCAGAGGGAAAAATGGAATGAGAGGAATCAATGGACCGTATCGGGAAAAGTACGCATTGCGTAATGCCGTGGGGGCGTGAAATGTTGGGAGACCTCGCTCTCCTAGCGTGGCACGCGATCTGTGGGATTTCGCATGGATCTCGACCGGATGGATCAAGGTTTTAGCCCCCGGCTCCGTCGTTCCACAGGGGTGAGATTACCCACGTGAATCTGCCATTGCTGCTTTTTGGAAGAGCCATGTGGATACGGTACCATTTTCATTCATGGAATTGAAAAGAATTTCATATTTTTAAAGACAGTTTTGCCGTTTTGTTCTTCGGGTTTTTTTTGCAATGTGACGGGATATTTTTCTAAAATCAGACGAAATCAACTCTTAGAATATGGTATGAAGATTCAAAATAGGATCAGTTAAGCACTAAGGCATGCTGAAAGTACCCTAAAGACCAGAATTGATTTCAACGAAAAAATATATGTTTCTTGATAAGGCGCACATGACTTTTTTTATTCGTGAAATATCCTAAAATAAGGATATGTCATCATTTCATACATCGTCGAAACTGTAATCGGCTCAAAAGAGAGCACGATGTTTTAAGCCCATGGCCGGAAAAATTCGCAGCGTGCGTGTACCTCAGCATTTGAATTAAATACAAATATTTGATTGAGTACATTCCTAAATAGAAAATAATTGAATTTATGAAATTATTCATACCGATTAAACAGATTTTTTTAAATGTCTCTATATTTCTAATTCCAGATATTCCAAGCGTTCTTTCATGATGGTACGGATTTCTTTGCTCTGAAATTCCCCATCTATTTCATATCATAATCGTTAATTGCCTCTGGTGGCGGAATTTATTTTTTATACAGACTATAACGTTGTAAAGAATGTTGCATCACCAATGCTTCTTCCAAAGGACACTTCACTCCAGCTGAAGCATTCAGAAAAAAACACTCACGTATTCTCAATGCTCCATTTAACCACCCCTACGTGCCCGCAACGATGCAAAAGTTGTGCGTATTACTGTAATAAATAATATACTTTTGAGGGTCTTACTCTGTCCCATTAGAGAGGCTTAAATACAGAAAGTTTCTTTGATTAACGTTTCACCGCCTTTTTGTTTTCTTTTGCTTCCACCCCAAGATGCGTTCCTTACCGCCAGTTGGAAAACTATTCCACTTCCCTTTTTAAATGTGGTCAACGGTCACCCTTTTAATAGCGTGGATAAACGCTAAGACTCTTGTGCAGCGCGTCCGGGTCGACTTAATCCACTTGCGCAGTTAAGGCGTTTTATTCGCTCGATTTTTTCGTGCGTGAAAGGGAAGAGAAATAAAGGGATATCTAAGGACTAGTGACTACGGGGGCGGTTGTGTGTGCTCACATGAGAATAACGGATGAAAGAGAGAGGAAGCACGCGGCGAAATGTTGATTGCGGATTGAGGGAAGGATAAGATGGGTGATGGGTAAGGAAGCATGGCCTCCTGCGAAGTGGTTTGCGTTTCTTATTTGAATCCCACTTATTATATACCATTATTTACCGAGCGAACCCCTCGAGGGTGAGACGTAATGGGGCGAGAGTGTGCGTATGGGGAGTTCAAGTGCCTGTCCGTCGGCACACAGATCGTGGGTACTGGTCCTTCTCGGTGATCGGATTTCTTGTGACGATTGGAGGATTTCTTCCGAAGGAGAATAACGATACGATAGATCACCGTTAACACAAGGGATTTAAAAATAAAATGTTGAAATTGAAGAATAAACAACTTGGCTTTTCCACATAGAAAATTGTTTTTATTCACTACCTAGGTTTCGTTATGGTATAACATCTTCAGGTATACACCATAACGAAACCTATGTAGTGAATAAAAATATTCTATGCGGAAAAGCCAAGTTGTTTACTTTTCAATTTCAATATGAAGATTTTCCACCAAGTCATGCCAGAAACTGTTTTAAATATCAAATATAAAATTGGAAAGACAGAGTTAGGTTGGTTTGATGTATTTGTGTTCTTCGACTCGTCTGACGGTGAGATGTTTGAAACTCTGCCTTGCTCCTTGTTATTCTGACTTCAATTAAGCTGATATTGTGAAATTGTGACTGTCGTCGAACAACCTCGCATTCTCTCATTTTATAAGAAAACAATGGCGTGGGCCCCTGAATAACTACGATCAGATTTGATGCTACTCAGAAGATCAAAATCTACTCGTACAAGGATGTTTTGCCAGTTCGAAGCTGGTCAATGATTGGTCAGGGCTAACCCCGCTCTATCCACTCATTATTAGACTTGGGAGTGAATCGGTAAACACAGATACGATAAGTTGTGAGTTGATTTTTGGACTAACTCTTGACTCGGTAATTTATTTTTCGTTAACTGTTTAACGCGTCGCGATTATTTGAAAAAAAAACAGCGTAATACTTGGCACGTCTAAAGCTTCTAGTACTCGTAATTCTCCAGACAAAAGGGGATCCTCATATGTATATTTTTAGGTAGGTACCTACTAATGCGGTGTGAAAAGACCGAGAAGACTTAAAGTACAATCATTTCCACTTAAACCATATTCAGAGTAATGTAGCAGTTCGTCAGCGTCTATAATGATTCATTTTTTCTTTGAGAGATCAAGAAAAGTTTTGAAGTTTTTCTTTAAGAATTTGACAAATTTTTGTGGGATTGATGGCGTCTTCGTTAAACTAAATTGAGGATTCACTTTCAAGTTAATGCTGGTGTAAAATAATTGAAATTAATTTTAATGGATATAGATTTTAATTTAACCAACTAAAAAATATATTATGTTTTCAATAACAGAGTTGACTTATACCCTTAACTTCCATTGGTCTGCTCATTACAAATAGATGAATTCAAAATAACGATAATGGCCTCACATGGGAACAAAACAGGTCAGTTTACCTCTACCTGTGTAATTTTCTCTCTACAGAGAAAGGGATGTTGTCTTTCATCATTGCGATAATGGCGCGCATTGCTGAGGATTACGACAAAGAGAATAGAAGATAATGGGTGAACGGCATACAGTGTTGATGCTTGTCCACTCCTGACAGATGCTTTATGCTCGTGTTGGTAATTTACAATAAAGGTTCCATTGGAGGAACGACATAAACAAAGCTGCTAGATTCTAGTTAAAATTAACAATCTGTAAAATTCGAAAAAAGTGAACATCAATCTTCAAATTCCCAAGGAGTTAGGGCAATTCATTGAAATTCAATCCAGAATAATTAGGAAATCCTTAGATATCGTTTTTCGATAGTATTTGAAATTTCTGTGCATTTTATAATTCAAATTTTGAATCACTCAAAAGATCTAATTATTATTATTCATTTTTCTTTCAATGGAAGCTGAAGAGAGCATTGAAAAAAATGATTTCCAATCTTAATTTACAGCGCTATTGAGCACGGAACCTTAAAAAAAATAAATAAAAGACAATGAGACTTTTTGGCTCTCTCCAGATATTTAACTGCAAGCCCAAATTGCATCTTCCAGTGTGCAAATTTTCCAATCGTAGATTTCAGCGAAAATTCTTTAATATTTTACATCGAAGGAAATAAAATCGTGGTTCAGAGGTACGAACAGTAACCATTGCTCCATCTCGCTGTGTTGCTCTAGAAGGCTGTATCATTTGCATATATCGTTTTGTGCCGGTGCCTTATAAGTTTCAATGGCATTGCAGCGTGAAGCAGTCAGGACTCCTTGTAATGAGTTAGAGCTAATAAAGGAGCATTTATTTTATACGAGAAACTTTTCGATGAAAATATAAACGGCCATTTAGTTGAAAACATCTCTTCGTAGAAATCCATAGGGAGAAAAGTTTCGCCGAAGAAAACCTTCGAAAAGCCGTGGCGGCGATCAAAGGGAGACAATCATCATGTATTCACGGAAATATATATGAAAGTTATTTTAACCGTGGATTAATGTGCGCAGGTTCACGTTGTTAGGCGTGTTGATACTCGACGAGCACAAGGGAATAATAGTTCTCATTCTAAACATCGCACGGACAGCGGACGAACTTGGCCGTGTGGGAAGCCTTTGCCTGGAAATTAATTTTTGTGAACATCTGAAGTCGAACGTGTGCTTACATTTAATCCGTGTGCCACTGGAAATGTCAACGTGTTCATGTTCCGCGCGGAAGTCTCTGCGATTTGGTGAGCAAAAATAATATTTATCCATCCAATAGGAGTGAATCGAGTTCGCGAAAAGTGATCAAGGGAAATGGTGAGGGCTTAAGAATTCGGGGGTAGAGCTTTGTCGTTCGTAAAATTAGCAGTCAGTACTGAGTAAGCTAGTAACATATTGTTCTGCACGTAAACGTTTGTTATCATGGCCAATTTTGAAGATTTCTGTTACGTTCATGGTTAGCCATGTGAATACCCACATCCTTTGTAGTCGTTCTTTTTAAACTTTATCGTCTCCGAGGTTATTTGCTCTGTATTAAAATCATATAAAAAACTTTTCATTTCACAAATTCATTTAATATCTACGAACCGGATTTCGTCAAATTTATTTTATTTTTTATTTCAATTTGTTCTTTTACTTTCAGTTCGAAGTGTCAAGATTCCATTCTCCTAGTACTCCGATACTCTTATCCTCGTTACATACCAAGGCGGACATTTACATTCACACTCGACAAAGATTTTTGGCTTTGGCCTTTAATAACTCTCTCGCCTCTTTACTAGGTTCCCAAGAGAGGATGCACCCGCTTCAAAATTCGGTACTAAAGAGGTTATGATACGTGTTCCGAGCCCTTCTTGGATGGTGCCTAGAGATCAATACAAGTGTATTGCATCCCGTCATTCGGATGGTGTTCAACTGTGAGTCTCTTAGAGCCTTTCAGGGATTGCGTCCCAAGTCGCCCGAGTAAATTTTTCTGTTAATATCAACAAAAGAACTCCCATGGGTTTCTCCAACCCTCTTTTGCGATCTCTTCGATGCTTTCCGAGATAATGAGCGTGATATTCGCAGTACGCACTCGGCGGTTAAAGACTGCATTCCGCGATGTTTCAGAACGCGGCGATAGTAGCGCTTGTGGAATCTCGGTGAACTTCTAGCTGATGCGGATAACGATGTTTTTCTCTTAATTTTTTGTTTAAATTTAAAAAGAACACATTGCATGCGTATATGCAATCCTTATCTACTTGAGTGCCATAATACTTGAGTCCTATAATCGCGCAAGTTGAAGGTGTGGTAACATTATGTATGTATACACAATAAGTATTTCTTTCATGTGAAACATATTGATGGAAGTAGAATAGGGTAATTGTACAGAAAATACCGTTTTGTGAACAATCATTAGGCGAAGCATTATTCACTATTCTTATTTATATTAAATTGAGTATTTATAAGTTAGGAATACATTAATTCGATATGAATTTTATGAATCTGTGAGTGAATGACATAACTTATTAGTTTTAGCAATGCGCAAGAGTGTAGGGGAAGGGATTATTCGTCTCGCCTCTCGTGATCAACCAATCCGAAACCACCACCTATATCTGCCGAATAGAAGGGCGCATGGGGCTCCATGGATTTTCCAGCTCCATTCTCGCCAGAGAACCACTATAAGATCTCTAAGGCGGCTATCAACACACCGTCATAGCGCTACTGATCCCTTTAACGATGTATTAAAATGTGGTATTTGGTAAGTAGTATCTGCACGCAAGCAGGAATGTTTACGGAATGCAAGAATATCGTTTGTTGAATTAATTGGAATGATTTTGTTGAGTTTCCAACCTATATATATATATATATATATTATATATATATATATATATATTATATAGAAATAGATATAAGGAAAAGGGATAGGAAAACAAATAAAAGACGAACACAGGACATGTGGGGAAGGCGGATTTGAGCAGATTACAAATGTAAAAATATTTCCTTAACCGGAACCATAAACCATAAACACAGTAATCAATCCGAAGGTCGGTTTAGTAGGTGATGGTAGAGCTCACCCATGTACCAAGCCCGAAAGCGCGTGCCAGTTCCTTTCCCTGTGCCGGTTATGGTTTCCCAGGAAGATCTGGTACCCGAAAAATCAACTAGCTTGGGTGGAGCTGCAGATGCCCAGAGTGCCTCGCCCGAGAATCAAACCCGGGACCCTCCGGTCAGTAGTCCAATGTTCTACCCATTGGACCACCGCGATCCACATATATATTATTTATATTTATATGTTTATATATATATATATATATATATATATATATATATATATATATATATACATATATATATAACTTAGACAGTAACACACAGCACGAGAACACATAAAAAGAACACTCACAATAATATCTTGATAATTTCGACGGACTCGAGCTCCGTCTTCTTCGGAAGATAAGATATGACTAAGGAAAAGGGTACGCGGTGCAGAGAGAGTATGGGACGAGGGAGAGGGGAAAAACAGGTAGTGGGGAAGGGGTGAAGGAGGGGTATATGGAGGGGGAGAAAGCGTAGCGGGGAACATCTCGGTTTCATCCATTCTCTCAATTTCAAGTTATATTCTTGAATTATTTGTGATGCGGCCCTCACTCGTTATGCTGTTCTACGTTAGCGAAAGCTGCACGCCCCCCATTGACGTGTCACCGTCGTACGTCCTTCACCGTCGCTGAAGAATTGTCATCAGATTGTAAGAGCAAAGATTTTTAGAAATTATCCATGCGGGGGGACGAGGAAACGTCATGCATTATTTTGACAACTCAAAAGCATCTTGTAGTTCTTTGCCCTTCAAAGGATTGAATTCCTTCCCCCGGAATCGCGTTCATTTGGGCGGCCCTTTATTTTTTTTTAGTTAGGCTGGGCATTAACTTCCCGAAGCAATTAATCACTTCTATAAAAACGTGCCGCTCCGTTAGAATTTTCGGACCCTTTGAATTCCCTAAGAGCTCTAATTTGCTCCGGGCATTCCTTCACTCGACACCTAAGAACCCTAGAAACGAAGCTTCATTAATGATTTAAAGGGCTCCCGAGTTAACCCAGATTCTCGCATACGAGTTGAAATATCCCCTTGGTGCTCTACATGTTCGTCGGAATAAATCATCGAGGCAGTTGAACAAAAATTCGAACTCATGTCGTGGAAAACCTGTTCAAGACCGTTTCATTATTACTTATATCATTAATACATTCCCGGAGTGCATTCGAGAGGTACTCCTTTGATTTCGTGCTGTCTTACTTCGTGCTGCAAAAATTCCTCGGGTGCTTGGTGGCACGGATTTTGATAACATAATGGATTGAGGTCAAGTGTAGAATATTAAGGGGCACGATGGCCTAGAGCCTAGTGCTTGGATACTGATCCTAGGTCGCGAGTTCTATTCCAGGTGACTTTGTGACACTCTCAACTTTACCCAAACTGTGTGGTTTTTCTGTTTATAAGATCTCCCTTGGGAAATATCAGGTGACATAAGGAAAGTAACTGCCCCCTTACTCTGATGTGTGAATTTCTTATAACCACATATTCCACGCACATTGCCGTACGCCTCGTATACGGTTTAGTTGGAGGTGAGCTTCACCCTCAGATGTCAAACCCAACTTGCGGGTTGATCACTGTGATTTGGTTGTTAATGGAGTAATCAACTGGCACTAGACCTAATCACCGGAGACAGGTGTTAATACCTCTCTTATAACAGTACATTCTCGAAGTACCTTCAGCTTAGAAGGGTTTAGCCAATGGGGATGATTTGTGACTGGGGTGCTATCCACTGAACTAATGACCGTTTCCCTAAGAGTTTGAAGCACAAAACCACATTTAAAAACCTCCGGGAAGGAAATAATGATTACTATAAATACCCCCATGTACTATATGTAACTATGGAGGGTATTATAACGTGAGAAATGCGCTCGCATGCAATTGGCGATCGTTGATTTAGCATTGGGCTGGCATGCATGCGTCATTCGTTCTTTTGGGCCCCATTCTGTCTAAATGATTGAATTTAGAATATTGACCCAAAACGTTTACAATTAAACACGCATGCAACTTGAAATATCAACTCCCTATATCGTATAGATCGGGTCACTCACGTGCCAAAACCTACCAGTATCTTAAAAATTACTTTATGGCTGAATATTTAAGGGTTCTTGAGTTGCCGTGTTGCAAACGAAATGGTCTTCTTCTCGCTTTTTATCTAACCTGTAATCTCGTATTCTTTCAAAAAAACATGCGACATGAAATCAGCTCCCCTGTATCATGCATCTCGAGTCACTCACTTAAGAAATATACATCCACGTGCCAAACACTGCCACTATCTTAAAACTTATTGATAGCCTTATATTTTAGGGTTCGAGACTTTCCGTGTTGCAAAAGAAATTGTCTTACACTCGCTTTTTATCTAACCCGTAATATCTTATTATTTCACAAAAGCCCTTGTGAAATGAAACTGCTTATAGATTCTGAGCATATTAATGCTCCAGAAACAACCTCTCTCACCAAAACATCAAACACCTTGTGGGCCACCCACGCGGGGCCCTGATTTGATGCAGTTCTTTCGTGAGCGTCTTCTATTTTTGGGTGGGTTGGACTAGGAATTGTTTTGAGTGGCCTCCCCGAATTCCGTTTTTAGGGACCCTACCACTTTATGGTAACATGATAGTCCAGTGTATCTAGTTTGCTACTTACCAGAGAGTCCCGGGTTCTAATTAAGGGGATATTTTGAGCGCCTTAATTTGATACTGATTCCTGATTTTATCTATATTAGGTCTTCACGGGCACGGGCTAGGTCTAACCTTAGACGGTACAAGTAAAAGACACCCTTATTACCTCATCAACTTGCGGAATTTCACTCATTGTGCTGGCCTTCGCAAATACTGGATTAAGTTCCACGCACATCCATCAAACAGACCTTCAGGTTTATTTCTGCGGTTTTTATCTGTTAAAAGCCTTCCGCGACCTACGGCGACCTACTTCAAGAACCTCGTCCATTGTAGTTCGTTATGGTCATTCGTAGCTCCCCACTACCCCTCGAGCTCGACCAGGGTGTGGCCCACGAGTAAAACTTCCATTTACTTCCATCACTCTCGCGTCATACCCTTGGAACACTGGATTTCTTTGCTATGGGAAATGACCTCCATTTTAACAATTTCTAACCTTAGCCTTATTAATCAATTGGAAATTAAAGGATTTCTAAAACCTCTAAAATGGGGAGCATTTTCGTGTTTGAACAAAAATAATTTTATAACTTTCTTTACTCAAAATAAGCTGAAAATCATGAAATATTTCAAAGTAATCACAGTAATTTAGAGAACAAAATGCATCCTACGGCAGATAATATATTTATGGGGGAAAAAAGGTGTTCAAAAGCAGGGTCGGATATGAAAGCAAGGGTCCTTCACCCCATTAAATCCATCACTGTTGAAGATTCAGTGGTGTCCAGAAATTAGTGACTTTTTCGGGAAGTGTCATGATAAAAAACAGATGCTAGTTCTGTCGAGTGATGTTAAAAAAAACGCGCGCTCATACGATAGAATCAAAAACATGCGGCTTCGGTAGTCACCTATTTTGAGTCCTCGCTGTTCGTCCCCGTCCCCGTTCCGAGTCCCCGTCATTCGTTTTCTAACTCTTCTCCCCTTATCCATTCTATTTCCCCCCCGCCTATACCTAAAGATGCATAGAAATCATCCCCACAAAAGTCGCCTTTATAATATGATCCCATTAATGTCCTCATATTTTGTTCTCCCACCACTCAATACGTATACCACCTGATGTCGTTGAACCACCAAATTATATGCCATAATAATCTGAATGCCGCGTAATTTAATAAATTAAACGAATGGAAAATAATTGAAGGTTTATAGCATACAGATTAGGTATTGTAGCATCCAGTTGTCGAGGAAAAGGAAAGATATTTGGTGTTTGTACACTAATAATCCATTTTATGAAGGTATTTAAATAAGAATTTTAATCCAGGGTAGTCCACTTATTAAAGACAGGTAGGTGTTGGACATTCCGTAACGCCTATTATCTTCAACGTATCGCATGAACTACCTCTTCTTTTCCGTAAATTACCTATTTCCTTAGTTTTTCGTAAATTTTACCTGCCTGCTCACCATGTTTCAAACTTCGCTCGTATTTTTTTGCCCTACTTATATTCTCTGTTGGTCTCCATGCTCAAAATCTAAAAAGTGTGCAATCTATCCTCATTCTTTTAGTTCAAAGTTTGGATTTCATATCTATGCAGCGATACGCTCCATATTTAAATCTTTACTAATATTTTCTTTGCATCTCTCCTTAGCATACCTAACATAAAGTATCTCCTGGGTAATTGATCTTTTGCCGTCGAAATTCTTCTCCTAATAACATAACTAATATGCCACCCTCTAAAATAATTCCCCAAATAAGTGAACTGCTTCACCTACTCTAATGATCATTACTGTTACTTTAATTATGAACTTAGCATTCATACTTCTCGAGAATCTCATTACTTTCGTTTTATTCGGTAATCCTTCATACTTTGAAATCCTACGCAAAAGAACCATCATTCCATCATTATTAATGTTTAAACATTTGGAAATATAGACATATAAATATGTACAGTTTTTTACCATCTTTGCTGCTAATGATATTGAAATAAAAAGGAGATTTCACTCAGTTGATATTTTAAGACGAATCTAATAATAATTGTTAGAATTTTTGTCAGACCGGCAAGCTTTTTTCGCATAACTGCAATTATTATTTAAGAAAAGTAATGACGCGGCAGATCGGAAGCTAGGATGACCGTGTGCCTTCGAAGTGGAATCTATGAAGATCGTTAATATAATATTACTCGTGTAATGAATGTGCGATTTTGCCATAAAATTATGAAGTATTCTTTATCTTCGTCAGAAAATTTGGAATTGATGGAAATTCACCTCGCTAATCTAATACCTTTTCATCTCTTTTGATTTTGATAATAATAAGCAACATTGTAGAACAATATGCTGCTTCTCTTTTGCAGTGGTTTACATTTTCTACTGTGTGCAATACTGAAAGTAGCCTGGCAGTCCATTGAATAAGTACCAACTGGATGGTCCCACGTTAAATTAGATTTGAAGCGTCTTGGTACCGAAGCATTGCGGTTTTCTGGCAGCTTGAACTTACCGAGAAACTGTTTTTGAAATAGAGAAATGAGCTGACCTCATTACTCTAAAAATCTGAATTTCACACACCGTTGGCTTAGTACAGTGCGAACTTCACCCTTCACTATCCAACGGACTCTCGGGTACGGGAATGAGGTTCATTTTAAAACTGCCGTTCCTTACTTCTCTCTCTCTCTCTCTCCATCTCTCATCACTAACATTTCTGAATGCGCTGAATCCCCCTCACCTCCTTCAAACAACTAAAAACAAACATTTTCTCTTCAATGTATCCTCAGAGAAACCATCTAAAAGCCCCTGATGTTCGCTCTGGTATATTCCACTCCTCATATTCCTCCTCCATATTTTACACTCCCCTTCTCTCATTCCCCTCTTAAACCAATGATTCTTCATCTGTTTCCCTCCCAGGGTCACTCCCTTTCTCCAAACTTCCCCAAACTTAAATCTCAAAAGCCCCCGCTGTACGCATATCCTCATTTCTATGAGCCCCCGTCTCTGAATCATCGGGGACTCGCTCGAAAACAATGCCTCAAAAGATCTTTTCCTGCCCTCTCCGTTTCCCATTCTTTAATTTCGTACAAACCGCAGAAGACATTTTTGCTATTCCAGCTTGACTCAAGTCTTCGCTGAGTTTTTTACATTTCTCTCTCTGCATGCCCTCGACGCGAGTTTACCTCCAGTTGCTCCAAAATTTTCTCTGCAGTTCCCTTCGCATCCATGTAAATCCTATTCCCTCTATGAATTTAACGCAATTTGATTTGAATCAAGGCTTTCTTTCATCCAGCTCTACTAAAGGAATCGTTGTGAATGTGAGGAACAAAAGATATCATTTGTACTGCCTGGTAGGATGAAAGGCTAACTTTCTGTGTTCATAATGTTTTCAGAAATGAAATGGGAAGAGTTGCCTCGCTGATGAAAGAAATACATCATTAATAAGAATTTCTATTGAAATAGATTTCTATTGATGGATACAATTTTCTTCTTATCAGTTCGTTTTTTTATCTAAATTAATATATACAGATCCGAGTGAGAAGAATATTCGAGTTTTCAAAAATTGTTATTGGTTTAAAAAAATCTATCTCAAGGAGAGTTGCAAGTACTTTACAAATATATATATATATATATATATATATATATATACATAGTACCCCACAAACCACCGCAAGGGTGTTTGGCGGGGGGTGTTAAGTCACCACCTTAAAAGAGAATAAAACCGCATGCAAAACACAAATTCATGCCAATCTACATCCACAAATCTATCTCCATATTCTTATCTTTTTCACCTGATCTGAAGTAGTGTGGGGCCATAATAATTTATTTCACTATTTTAATTACATATATACCATATATATATATAGTGTATATACTATATATAATATGTTGTTACAATAAGAGTATGTTACAATATGAGTATTAATTCTTCGTCCAATACAAATCGATGTGTGTATATATATATATATATATATGCTCTTATTATAATATTTCATTCTTTCCGACCCTATAACATCCTTAAAACTAAAATTCTTGAAAAATTGGGTTTGGACAATTTATTTTAAAATTATATAATTCAGTTATAGTTTATTTATTTGAATAAAATAGAGTTTTACGTGAAATAGCTATCATGCTGAAGTGTATACTTGTTCAAAACCAATATCCTGAAAATATTGTGCGTCTTTATTCTAATATATTGAACAAAACTTGGGAGAACGATCGGATAATATGTTAATGTCGTTGCATAGGGCTCCATCTGCCTTAAAAATCCCCTCTTCAGGATGGAGCATTCAGCCAAGCCGGTCCCTGAGGCCTCCGCCTAGCCGGCCCTGTCCCTCTTCCAATCAACCCACCATTATCTCTCGCTCCCATCGGCCAAACTCCCCCTCTGTTCTCTGCTCCAACCGGGAGACGCGTGATGGGAAGAAGGGAGGCATTGTCCCCGAGGTCACCTCAGGAAGGTTACGTGCCGTGGGATCGCTCCAATGAGGGCATCGCATCATGGCGTATGCTTTCCCAAGCATGGCGAATGGACCCCCGTCATCAAACAAATGGAAAATTTACATATATTTATTTCCATGTACTTATTTACTTTCGCGACTTTCCAGGTAAGGTTAGGCCGAGCATTAAATACCAAGTCTTTGTTAGTGAAAAGGGTTCGCCACTCAACAGAGGATTGGAGGCAAAGAAACGGAGAGTCCTTGTTCTGCGGGACTATTATTGATGAGCATTGGAAGGGCTTAAAAGTTGAGACACCTTGAGGTCATTTTTGACTTCACGAGAGTCTAAACTCATTTCACTTTTAGAAGTCGGGAAATCATCGGCTCAATTCTTATGCATTGTGAAAAGCATTGCAGGAAAATATTTCTAAATTACCGTTATATTTAGACCCTGAATGTTGGGAAAATAATAAGTGTGAGACATTACAAGAAGGAAGATAATATTAAGCATTTTGGGTAGCATAAGGGAGCAGAAACCAGGAGCAGCGTAGATATAGCAATATGTCGTAGGTTGTAAGGCATACATACTGTCCATTATTAGTTTTAAAATTTACAATAGTGTTTCATAATTTTCAGAAGCCATCAAAAATATATCTCTAAGTGAAAAATGAACGGTATCATTTTTATATGGTTATTTGTATAAAATTTTCAGGTTCATCCAAAACCTACCATAAGTGTCAGCCTATTACGAGGCTGACACTTAAGAAGATTATCTGACTTATGAGAAGACTATCGGCATAATAGTGCACTAATTAAAAACAACATGAGTGATAATCTTAATGATGCATACATTTTTGGCCCGCCCTAAACTTTGGGGCTCTTAGTCAATTATCATGCATGTCATTTAAACCTGCCTTGAATACGCAAAATGAACCGAGGAGAAATATCCAGTGTGTCGTTCATGAAAAACTTTTCAGTGCTTGACTTCGTTCTCTTTCTGATCCATGTTGATGTTTCACTGGACATAAAAGTTGCGCGTAAAAAAGTTAAACTCATGAAAGACCCATGAAAATGTTTTCCCTTTGCGTGGATCAATATTTCTTTTTCATGAAGCGCCGCTGAAATTTTAGTTTTCCTCAGTACGTATTGTGAGACACAGCAGAGTTTCAATAGTATAGTAGAGGTTATAAAATACGGTTTCATGAAATCCTTTTCAGCCTAAATACTGACTGGTTGGGATAATTTAAAATCATGGGTAGCTGATGAGCGCGTTTACCTCCTATCGCGAAATAGGTTTCGCTGTCGGTCGCCTCCCCCTATAACTACAAACGAAGTGCCCGAATGGCGCCTAAACAATTAATTGACTTAACTCTCATGAGGATTGATTAGAAATTCGTAAAATCATCGTCCTTCATGCATCAATGAAAAATTCATAAAAAATCATTTCTCCTCTTTATCTGAACAATGAACTATGGACAATATATCATTTCCCTCTTCTCCTTTTCATTTCGTGATCTCCAGTGATCTAACCCGATTTCTCTGTCGAGGTATTCTTTATTTTACCGCAAGACCATTATTAACTCATAATAATTTCTTCTCTAGGTACTTCGATCATTCACTTTTTTCCCTTTCTGTGAATCTGCTTTGACACGGTGGTGCTGATTTTGGTGTCTTGCTTCATACTTATTATCGTTGCGTGTTAGCAATTATCTCTGAATTCGTAATAAATATTCTGCCCGCCATTAAAGTATGTGTAAATCTCACCTGCTGCCCCATTCTGTCTTTCTCGACAAGGTTGTCAAGCTATTTGACTTTGCCATCCTCTTCATTACAAAATGAATGTATATCCATAAAGTTCGACGTAGTATCCCACCCAATATTTTCACCAGCAGTTCGTGTGAAGTTGTATTTATTCATTTAATTTTCCGATTGATATTTCTAAATTTCCTGCTTTCGGCCTCTCAGCACTCTTTTTTTCCATATTTTAATTGTGGCTTTCTCCTTCTTCTCCCTTTCGTTTATCTACTGCATTACACTAAAAATGATTCCAAGATACACAAGTATATTTTTAAGATATTGGTGTAATGATTTTCCTCGTCTGTCTGGCCTGCAAGTCTCCTGACCTTGGTCGACGACCTGACTTTCGTGGGTATCAGGAATACTATAGATTTTATGACTTTATATAATTACATGATTTTATACAAGCATATGCATATGTGCATATACTATTTCCGGTATGGGAAGCAAAACTACACGTAGCCTTCCTTGATAGGATGAAATTGTAGTTCCATGGCATTGAACAGACATCCAAATGACAACAAAAACTGTAGTCTGGTCGAATTTGTAGCCGCGCTTCTGGGATAGGCACTCAACTTCATTTGACTTTCAACTTTCAAACAGTCTACATGTGAGTTGACTTTATCAAACGCTACCATTGCCTCAGCCATAGTGGATTTCAAGGGTGTAAGGGACGATGAAAAATTTGACATTTTCCCGGCGAATGGTATGGATAAAGTTCTCTTGGGTATCCAGCGGGGTTAGACAATCAGAGATCCGAGGTGTAAGGAATGGTTAAGTCCTACCTTAAAATCTAGGTTATCATGTAAGGACATCATTAAGGTCGTGTTTGCTTGAATCGCACTGTTCTGAAGTAATCCGAACACTGACCAACTACGTTCCAGATGCGAGGCATATCATGCTAAAATACGAGAATATAGAGGGATATTTCTTACTACTCTGCTATTATTTTTCACTAATCTGCAACTAATTTTCATTGCCAAATCCCCCTCTCGGGTCTTCGGTGAAAGTTGTATTCGCATCCCTCGGTAACGTAACAATGAAATCTAAGGGTGAGATTAAAATGAGTTGCATTTAAACCCGTGGGAGATGAAAGAAGTGTATAGCTGGAATTATTTAAGGATGCGTGCGATAAAAGCAACGGAAGTCTGGTTTGGGGTGATAAAAAACAATGCATGTCCGTAAAACTCCTAAGAATTCAATCATCATTTTCATGATTTAGTCCTTGTCTTTCAGCGTCATGCGGAAAAGAAACGATCCCATAGTCTTCCTCACTCTCTCTCCCTTGCGCTTAACCCCTTTCTTCCACTCTGGAATGACAGAAGGAAACTCTCACGGTCTCTTCTATTGACTTCTCCGAAGACGGGAGGGTGCCCTAAGTTTTTGGGGCGTGTTCCGTCCGTGGCACGCAAATCGATGCGAAACGGGTCAACTCTAAGTGGCCCTCGGAACTTACCTTCCCCCGCTCCTCTCCTAACGATTGGACCCTTTTGTCTGCCGGCCGCAAGGGGCCATTTCCTGGGTCACTTGTGTTCACGCTTGAAGAAGTGAACCTGGAGATATATTTTTTTTCTCTGATCACCTTTTGCCATATTAAACTAATGCGGAAATAGTTATTTGTACCAGCTGTAACCATGTGGTATTTTTGTCCGTTTTGATTTTAAATAAAACCTAGACACTAAATTTTCGACGTGAATTAATTTAATCGATGACCCGATTTACGTTGACTCACCTCTCCAACAGGCGCCCTTGATCCGGAATTAATCCGTGTGACGAATTAAAATATTTATTACTTTTAAAATTTAATTTACATGAAGTAATATTTTTATGTTTGGTGTGTTATTATTTTATATTTTAATACTGTACAAGATTTCAGCTATGGCCCAGTTACCGGGATGATGAACCCCAAATAAAAAATCGTTTCGAATGCTTGCTTGAAATGTTTTGTTTCAAACACGTATGTGCTGAAGTCAAGAGGGTTGCGTGGTTTAGTTACGTCATGTGAAGAATCCGAAGCTTTCGTTTCCTTATTCTTGCAGGGACATGACATTTCTGAAATATCTTGTGCATTCAATAAGAATGGGCACAATAGACAAAGTAAAAAAGTGGGGAGGAAGGCGTCGACATAGGCCTCCTCTTAACGAAAGTCACTAAAGGGTTACTCTTAAGCTCTTTTGCCCTGAGAGGAAGTATACTATTGTGACCCAAGAAGTGCTCTACACACAAGTTGAAACCGGGAAATAGTGAAAATACGGAATCCTACAGCCGATGGAGACTTGTGGGTGCATGAGCACACCACCACTCCCCAGCCCGACGATGCTCATCTTCTCGCTTACACCGCAGTGACTTTCTTCTTTCATCTGAATCTATATCTCCACCTCCCAGTATTCACCCGCATCTATGTACATTTATAACGCTGATCCCCCGAGGATGTTCACTGAAAACCGATTCGAAGCGCTGGAAGCAAAATCGTGTTCTCCATTCAAACGAAAACTTGTGTGAATTCTGGGAGATGTCAGAAAACATTTTTATTAGGCACTCTGCCAGTTTAAGAAGGCTCTTTGGAGGCTTTGGCTAAGACTTGTGTGCTGGTGCCCTCTGGGTCACTCGCATTCAAAGATTTTATGTCCGATATTCGGGTCACAGATGTACAGCAACACGGTGTCTCAGGGACCAACAGGGGCGCACGTTCCCCAAGAATCATCTCTAAAAATGAGTTAATGAATACTATATAGAGCCGTGAAGAGTGTACTGAATCATTATATTAATACAGGGATAATTGTATACTCCACGTATTCTTTGGACGTAAAGTGAATCTTTGTACGTAAAGACGTAATCTCTTATAAACAACAAATTAAACTAGATGGGCTAATAAATTCACTCCTTTATTTATTGGATTAGATCGAAATTTCTTATCCAGAACACCGTCAATATCTAGTGTGGCAACATTTGTGAAATGGAAAAACGATTTCGGTTTTTTGACTAGATTTTTGAACTTGCAAATCCTCTCATGCATCCTCATAAAACAATCGCTTTTCTTATCCATAAATCTCTTTTTTTCATTTTTTTAACTAAAAAGTGTCGGAATCTACGGGAAGCATTATAGTTCCGACTCTAATGGAATAGTTTGCTAGTAAAGTATTAGATGTATACGCGTCAACATACGTAAAGGTCATGGGTCATATTCTATAGGTAACAGCTTGTTATAACGAGAATGCGTTGTAATAAATGGACATTGGATGAAAGGCGTGAAGAGCAAAGGTAACGGAAGAATGTAATTATATTTCCATGCATACTATTAACATGTTTCATCATGAAACTGTTGATGTTTGCACTTACTAATTGCCGAATCAGTAGCTTGCCTAACTCAACCGCGTGCAATACAACCTGCGGGCAATACACCAAATGCTTCGCCGCTCATCCTAATTAACAGAAATTGATGATTTATTGCTTGGACAACTTGATAGAACACTTCGTTTTGTTCAGAAGCCCCACCGACAAAGTTATCACAAGAATTACTGGTTATATTAGCTGAACAATCGTATAATAATATTAAAATACGGGCGCTAAACTACTTTTCCTCCAACGTTCATTGGTGCAACGCGTTCATCAGGTACAAAGACTGATTAAGAGTTTGGGTATATCTACGTACTTTTTGGAAACGGTTTTGTCACGTAGCTTAAACGTAATTTGTGGATATACGATTGTTGAGAAGACTAATAACCGTGCTCAGTCTGTGGAAAAGTATTATTGCACGATTATTATTGTATTGTTATTCGTATCTTTGTTTTAATGAATATTCAAAAATTCCACGACGTAAAGCTTGAAGCAGTTGAGTTTAATCTCATCGTAGTTTAATTTGTAAATATCTTAAGCTTGTACAACGCACGCATTTAAAGTGAGCGCAGTAAAAGAAACAAAAGAATACTACTTCCTATAGTAAATACAAAAAGTTTGCAATTGGGATCTTTGCTGTTTCATGTCTCATCATTAAAAAATGCGCGGGGAGAGGGCGTGAGTGCATCCATAAATAGACCTTATATCATGAAAAATGTACGTTATAGTATACACAAATAATGTATATTTTCAGCGGTATACGAGTATTTAACTATTTTGGTCTGATGTTTAATGTGGTGAATGTTTAATGTACTCGTAGGTCATTGTTCGCTAAATGACATTGCGGTTTCAATTTAACTACATAAGGATTCTGCACGGTTAATGGAGGAAAGTTGGATGTAGACTACTGGATGTAAACGCCTGTTTAACAAAATTTGAATTTTATATGAGTGAAAGTGGTGAACGTTTCTGGAATCAAAATTTCCATTCCAAGATATTTCTGGAAAAACGGAATGTGTGCTCTTCCCTTTCCGCTTACTTTGTTTCGTGCTCACATAACACCTCCGCGGAATAATTTCGAACAAACGTGTATCCGACAATTTTTTCAGAGTTTACTATATTTTTTGTGCTCACTGAAGCTTGAATATGACTCCCGATATTGAAGTATTAATTTGCTCATCGAGGAAATTATTGATTTTTAGCTTCATCAAGCACAATCATTTATTATACGCGGACCGTTTTTGTAAGTCCAACGTTAGGAGAGATTTTCTTTGCTGAAGGCAAACCAAAAAAGCTCCGACCAGTTTTAATGTTTAAATGCTACCCATCTTTGGTTTATGTGTACGGCATTAGACTTTTGGGAATGTAGACCGCTACGCACTTAAAGTGCACTTAATGATCATGTTTGTTGTAGTTCCTTAATATATAGATAATTACGCATATAAAAACCTACAATGTATATATATAATATATATGTGTGTATATATATATATATATATATATATATATATATATATATAAAACACAGAATAAAACAGATAACACGTAAAAGGACACTCACACTGTAGATGATTTGAGCTTTCGGCTTACTCCGAGGCCTTCTTCAGTTCAGACTTCAGGTCTGACCTGAAGAAGGCCTCGGAGTAGGCCGAAAGCTCAAATCATCTACAGTGTGAGTGTCCTTTTACGTGTTATCTGTTTTATTCTGTGTTCTATTGTGCCGTCCAAAAGTTATATATATATATATATATATATATATATATATATATATATATATATATATATATATATACACCCGAAAAAATATTTATACACACAACCCCTCCGCCTTGTTCTCTTTACGTTTAAATAAAGTGAAAAAAACCCTCATTAAAATTTTTTAGCTTCAGAAAATCAATCATTTTACTTATTTCTTCCATGCTGTCCTGATATTGCATACATAATTTGCCCCTGCTACATTCATGTATTATTTCATAAATATCCTTTTTTTATTCGACGTATATTAGTCATAAGTTTAAGGTAACGCAGAAATCGATCAACTTTTCTATCTTATATATATTTCTGGTAATGATTTTTTAAATGAAGCCTCCTCACAAAATATGTAATATGCATAATTTTTGAAGACAGACAGAGGATTTTGTGTTGCAGATTGCGTGACGGCGTGTGTATTCGTTATGGAGAGTGTACGATAATCTTTGTATGTTCCATTTCTCCTTAAAAATAAATCAGGCTACCATTGTTTACTTTCAAATTAGCGGATTGAATGCATTAGTTGAAGGACATGTTTGGACATTCAATCGGAAAAGTGCAATATGGGAGCTACTCCAAATTAAATGAAGTTGAAAACTTCGAAATAACTAAATCTCTGCTTTTTGTTCTGTTTATAGTGAAAACCTTAAGCCTTTTATGTTTCAGTATTTTTATTTAGCACTAGAGCACTTGTTTTAAAATAGGTGGACGCTTGCCTCTAAAAAAAGGAAACAACCTTATTTTCTGGAAGAAGTTTAGACTAGTTAGTTTGTGATTAGCTATGCCGCTGAGAATTCAATCTGCTATTGCGATAATAACAGCAGATTTCTATGCATTTACAAATGCAGCAGGGACCGCGTTAGTTTACATTAACTTTGTAAGCTAATTCTAACCGATTACTTAATTCCTTAAACAGCGAGGTATTATTGTGAAAACAGAATGTTAAACAAAATTTTGAGTGTAAAAATGCAAATAGCGTGTAAAATTAGTTTTGCAAGTGGTTCTAGGTTTAATGTTTGCACATTTTTGTTTGACGACCCGATTTGAGATTCGCCTCTTTAACGATATTGATTGTGATTTATGATTTTGTGTATTATCTGCTCTCCTTGCGGTTGAACTGAATTTGCTGGAACCGCAAATTTCAGCAATTCGTTATCATTAAGTTTGACCATTCGTGGTATATCTTTAGTTTCATTTGCAAAGCATTTTTTTTCCTCTGATATATGCTTTTTCTCTGCTTCCTCCGCCAGGAATGAAAAGTTATGGTTGGGCGTTAAGCAAACCAAAGAAGTGTGCGATATCCGTAGGATACTCGGGAAGGATCCTAGTGGGTGTTATTTAGCATTTTGTGAAAAAAAAATCATTAGAATATAAAAGACTGAATCCTCGAGATTCGTACGTGCGCGGGGCATACGGTGCGGCGGCGAATAGAATGCGGAAATTCGCGATTATAGTTTTTCGTTGCATTTTTTATTCCATCGTGCGACCTAGATCTCTGTGATGGGTGAGTGAAAATCGATGCCTCAGTAACTAATTCATATAGTTCTAGTTCATCCAGCTGCTGAAAGAATATTGCAACCTCTTTCTGCATTACATTTTCTCTCTCTTTTTCACGGTAAATATGAGTTTCGAACGTCACTAAAGTCAGTAAGACACTGACGGTAATTTCAGCATCAAATAAATATAAAATTTCTATAAATTTTACAAAAGGATGAGATAAATGAGAGTTTAAAGACGAACGAGCCGAAGGAAAACCTCAGCCTTATTTCGTGGAAATTTGTGTCGATTTGGCGAATTTATTGCTAAAATTCGCGATTTTAGTTTTTGGCCGCGATATTATTCCGAAGTTACTCAGAGAAAATATTCGCGATTTTGTACTGCGATTTTTTTTTACATTTTTCGATTCTCGATTTCCTTCAGATTTTATTTTCCCTAATTACCGAAATATTTTCCAATCCCCGATCCTCGTAAAATCCACCACAGGACGAATAACAACACGACGTGAGCTCAAATAATGGACTTTTTCTAATCAAGGTATTATGGAAAAATTAAGGAATTTTTTTTTCCTACTCTGGACGCTTATGTCGATGAACGTTTTACTGTTGAGACATCCCTAAGCCTCCACTGGTTCTTGAAAATTTTATCCAAGACTGGGAGTCATCTAATTTGTTTCGTCCATTTTTCAATGGCCACCAATTTATTCATATCTCCTTAAAAGGAATATAAGGAATTTTCACTATCGATTCAGAAACACCCTGGGTTTAGATCTCATTTTTTTTGTGTTCCTCTCCAGATGACAGACTGCATTAAAGATACCAAAAGTACTTTTCACTTCAGATGATTTAGGCTCACTTCCTTAGATGCGGAAAAGATCCGCAAGAAGACTTAACCATAAAAGATTGTCCTGGAAAATAATAGAGAAATTCGTTTAAACTATCGTAAAATCCCGGAAATTCGAAAACAAAATCCCAGTGGCCTTACCATTTAGGTGAAGAATTGCATCAAAAGACAACGAAACGCCCATCGTGGGCAATGCTCGTGCAAAGCAGAGTAATTGCTTAATAATTAACGAGCACTGAAGTGGGGACTCGGGATGACGTTTCCAGTTACCCACATAAAACTTCGTGAATGCAATTATAACTGGAATTCATTTCATTGGACCAAACTTTCCTTTCTTTAACGACTGTGACCATTTTCCTGCCGTCAAGGAAGCAGGCGAAACACTTTATTATTTTTTTTTCAGGCCCGCCTCCCATTTTTTTTCTTCATTCCAAGATCGCGAACCAACTCTGCGTCGTTAATTGGGAGAAGGGTTTCGGAGGGCAAAAGGGAGCTCGGGAGTGGGTAGAGGTTTCTTCACTATCGATCGAACCACCCCTAGGAGGGAGTGATTGAGTTCTTCGCTCGGGAGCAGACGTCTTGAGGCTCGGCGACATCTCTTCTCCGTCCCCACGTAATTCCTCTGGGGAAGGACGGGCGTTAGGGGTGCGTGCGGTGGGGTGTACGGGGACGTCATTAGCAGGGTGAGTGTACACAGGGAGGTTTTGATACGCGTCCCCACTGTGGCCATTTGCGCGGAAATGACGTTTGTAATCATAAAGTTCTGTCGTTTTTACGCTCGATGAGATAAAAATGATGTCCATATTAACCTTATGGACCTTTTTTGAATGTACTTAAAAAGTTTACAGGATGTTTAACATTAGATAGAACATGTATTTGGCAGGGAATATTTAAATATTTAAAAAGTGAGTCATTGTTTGATTTATGGCGGTTACATAGAGCAGCGACAGCATACAGAACATATTATTGACAAATTTAAAACAAAGAAACGTATGCAAAAAGGACACTCACAAAAATATTTTACGTTTCGGCCTTCTAACCGCCTTCGTCGAACGAAGAATGATGTTCTCGGATAGGAGGAGAAAGGGTCTCGGTTAAAGATGGAGAAGTTTGCAAAAAGAGTGGTGAAGGGATGTCTCGGTGATGGTGAGGGGGGAATTTCTGTTCTCGGAAAGTATATAGTTTTAGCAAAGACTCCATTTACTAAGGAAAATGTTCGAAGAAAAAATTTTCCTATGTTTGGCGAAATATGTTTCCTTGTGAAGTAATAGCTTAAGCGCCAAACGATAAAGAATTCGGAATTATTCTCTTCTGCGTCATTATAGCTTAGGTAATCAACGTCTATATCTATACAACAGAAACCTCGCGGTTCACTCCATAGGGCAGCTGGTGAAAGCACTATGTGGAAAGGGTATTTGGATGAGGGAGAGGGATGGTATTTAAGGGGCTAGGTAAGGGTAAACATCCTTTTAAAATTCATGAAAAGGACGTTCAAGGTGGTTATCAGAGGGAGAACCCACACAAATAATCACACATAAATGAATCCTTGCGCCAATATTATTATCAAATAAGTGTTAATTATGCCGAAGTTACAAGTTTACGTTTTCTAAGATATTAAATAGGAGGGGATAAATATGAGCATCAACCAATCATATGCGAGGCCGCCGCCATAATGGGAAAGATCATGCGCCACTGGAAAGCAAGGAGGCGAAAACTTGATTGATCTAGGGCCATGCAACTTTAGGTTCCCACCCCTGTCGCCGCGGGTAAAAAAGGTGATACCCTGATGATGGCGGCTGACCATATGAGGTATTAGGACAGAGACGAAGGGTGAAAGAGGGGGAGCGTAGGGGGGCGAGTGGCTATTGGTTTTTAGTGAGTGTAATATATGTGAAGTTAGCACTAGTGGACAAAGACAAAAACACATTTTTTAGGTAATCTACCGGTTAAGGTAGGTTTTTGGATGGACACCACTATCAAATAAACATTTTGTGACTCCCCACCTAGCAAACTAATCTATATCAGGTCCCTCTTCATCTCTGTGTACTTCTTTCCTCCCTTCATCCCGTCCAACATCCCTATCCTGTTCCTACCCTTACCTCGCTTGCCCAACATTCTCCCCTCTATTACCCTCTTCAACATTCCACTACCGCTCAATACGCCTTTCATCCATTTTTCCTGCATCCATAGGATTTCTCTCAATAAACCCCTCTCCTCCCCCACCATCTCTAGTACTTCCTCATTTGTTTTCCTTTCGGTCTATTTCACCTTCTCCATTCTTCTCCACACCCACATTTCAAAAGCCTCCAATCTACGTCTATCCTCCTGCTTCAAGCGACCACGTTTCCGCGCCGTACATAGCTACGCTCCATATCAGAGTTTTTACGAGTCTTGTCTTAACATCCCTACTCAACGTCCCCGTCATCAACTCCCTCCTCCTTGAGAAAGCCTCCTTCCCTAGCGCAATTCTTCTCCTTACGTCCCTACCACTTTGACCGTATTGGTCCAAAACACTTCCGAGATATGTAAACTGTTCTACCTGCTCTATTTTTTCCCCGCCTATTTTAATATTTAGCTTAGCCTTTTTCTTTCTGGAAAATCGAATAACCTTTGTTTTATTAATGTTGATTCTCATCCCATATTTATCGCACTGAACCTCCAATTCACTCAGCAATGCTTGCAACCCCTTGGCTGACTGAGCAACTAATGCTTGGTCATCAGCAAACCTAACCGATTTTACGAATTCCCCTCCGACTTTCATTCCTACCTCCAGTTCTTCCCATGCCTCTTTAATCATTTCCTCCACATAGTATACGTTGAACAGCACCGGTGACAATGGGCAACCCTGCCTTACACCTCTTCCTAGCACTGCCCATCCGGACTCTCCGTTCCCCACTCGCACCTGAGCAGTCTGAGATATGTACAGGTTGCGGATCAGTCTCCTGTCCCTCCAATCCATTCCTATTTTCTGCAATACACGCATTAATTTTTCCCAATTCACTCTATCAAACGCTTTTTCGAAATCTACAAAACAGGCAAAAACGTCCTGATTGTATTCTATATTCCTCTCGACTAGTGATCTCATTACTGCAATGGCATCACGCGTACCTCTTCCTTTCCTGAACCCAAACTGATCATCCCATAAGTAATCATTTGCCTTACTCTCTATCCTTTTGTTGATGATCCTGAGAATAGCTTTAGCTGCGTGGGATATCAAACTTATTGTTCTGTAGTCCTCACATGACGAAGCTTTTGCCTTTTTAGGAATAGGAACTAACACCGATCTCACAAAATCTTCCGGCCAGATTCCTTCCTCATAGATACTACGAATCAGTCCATATATGGCCTTCTTCCCACCTTTCCCTAACCATTTCAAAAACACATAAACACACAAAAAAAAAGAAAAGAAACTCACTAGGATTCAAATTTTCGGTGGCCCACGCCACCTTTCTCAAGAAAGAGAAAGGACAAAACTGAGCTCCTCAGTGGATGAAACTAGTTGAACCTTAATAAAATTCACTGAACGAATACATTGAGTAGCTTGTTTCAGGAGCATAAACTTCTATCTAGCTGAGCCTGAAGAAATCGAATTCACAAGGTTTTTCGTTCGACAATGGTGGCAATACCATCTAAAAGTAAAAAATATATATGTGTTATTTTTATTTTTGTCTGTTTATTTAGTTTTTTTAATATGCACAATATGTTTTCGCTGCTCGGAAGTTTTTTCCAAGAGTGTGTGAATATTTAAACAAGAAAGATGCGGTGAAAATTGAATCATTTAACTGTTTGAAATAAGAAATAAAAAAATGTGGACGGGTGTTGTGCATCATAATCCTTAAAATGACAGAAGGAAGCGATTCTAGATAAGAGAAAACATGTCCTAGAATATTTTGCTGTCAGCCTCATCTAGTACTAATTATGGGGAAAACACATGGGATTCCAAACGGTTAGTCGAGGTTAGTTGGATGGTCGGAAGCTATAGAGACGAAAATATCATCTTAGTCTTCGTTTCGAATGTTCCGCGATTATTCGGGATACAACTCGAAAAAAAATTATTTGCATACTGGACAAAGTACGGAAAAGCCCTCACGGCTCTTTAGAAATTTCTATGAAAGAAAGAAACGAACTTTTCAAAACCATCCGAAAATCTGGGGAAAGATCTTCTGGGGCCCCATAAACTCAATGCATGGTTGAACTCGCAGGAAAGGCAATAATATTGAAATTTTACCGGTGAATAAGAACGAGTAATGTAAGACCCGCTCTTCATCTCAGGTGAGGAAACAGTGACCCAATAAGAACGAACGCCTCACAGTGAGGTAAAAAAGAATCCCTTTGTCGTCGCTAAATTCGTGATTCAAACGCGAACAGAAGGAAATTAAAATATTCGAGCACATATTTTGACATTTTTAGTATTCTATAGATTTCTTTGGCCTTGTTTTTTTTTCTCAGAATGTGTCTTTTAACATCCCATGTCATTCGCTTTTGATGTGACTCGCGAAAATGTAGTGCGATCTCGCTGATTCGTGTTAATAAGAGAGAGAGAGAGAGCAGATGCACTGTAGCAGTGAAATCAAGATACGTATCTATTGGAAATCGATAGCTTGTCACAATATTCCTTTCCTTGCCTGTCTCCTCTGGGGTTTTCCCGAGGGAAAAACAAAAAATACTTGCATCCGACTGTCAAACTACTATCTTCTTCTGGGCATCTAAGGTCTGTGTATTTTTCGGCCACCGGAATGTATGTGGTGTCCTCGAAAAAAAAGCATCTGCTTTAAATATCCCCACAAGCGTTACCACGGTACTGTTCTTTAGTGGTGATAGTTAAGTTTCGTCCCCGAGGCATTCATTCCCAAGCCCAAGCCTTTCGGCAGAAATGTGAAGTTTTCTTTTTTTTCTGCCACGAGAACATTTTTTACGCACTTCACTCGAAGTCTTCCGGCGTTTTATGCGCTACGGGTGCCGAACAGGCCCAGAGGACACGTTCATAATGACAGAAGAGGACTTTGAACAATATTTACTGGGAGAATGCTGACGGATTCATGGACTGTTATCTCTTTCAAGGCCTTTGGATTTCCTTTGCACTGCGATTGGCAGCGTTTTCCTCATCAGCAGTGTAGGCCAACCAACCAATGCCCGAATTGAGGCCTGAAAAAAACTTCAATTCACATTTGAAGCATTAATGGTGTTGCTTGACTAAAGAGATGCGTTGTTACGCGAAGTGCACCAACGAGTGGTTATCTTAGTTTAATGGAGCACGTATTTGATGGTTGTCAGACACTTTAAAATTATCGACTGAAGTCACAATGAGGTTAGATTTCACATTTTTTAGTTTACCCTAGACTTTTTTTAGTATTGAGATGATAGATATAGAGATAGTAGTATTTATTTTGGGGCAAGATGGATACCATGGATAGTGTGAATATGGATAGTTTATGTGATAGTAGAAAATAAGTGGAAATGAAGAAATGAGGAAGCAGGGACGCTAAATATCGCCCTTAATCTTTAACTTTTATCTCTCAGTGAGGTAATAAATGAGATAAAGGAATGACATAAGACGGTGAATGGATGCGCAAAGAAAGGATAAGGATACGGTACGACATACGTACATCTACAACGACACAATATCCCGCGAGCCGACACGAGGACGTTTGATGAGGTTGCTAGGGGTTTGTATACGTGCAGATGGATTAGTTTATGCATCCACTTCAGTATTTTTAGCTCACTTGGAAAAAATCTCGGGGAAGAATATGCCTATATACTTGCACATCAAGTAGTAATTGTTGCGTTTGACCAATTCGTCAAATTCTACTCGTACTATTTAAGTTTATTTAATTTTTTCTGGCTCTTGGGTTCGATTGTTTTATAATAACGTATCGTTGGGGGAAGAGCTACAGCAGATATTCCGCCCGCAGGCAATTTGGTAATCCAATGAATTACGTATCCTTCTCAAAGACATTTCTTGTTTTAAACCAAAGTTGATCATGAAAAACTCTATTGAGTTACCATGGAAACTGTTAAGAAATCATCACCTTAAACAAAGCACATATGCAGACACTATTATTGACCTAAACGCCGGGTATGGCTTTAGTTTTCGGGGCTGAAATTTTCTCACAATCCTTTTCCGTTTACAGAAACGACAGAGTAAATAGAATCGGGGGCAATGTCTTTATTACAGTAAAAATTCTTGCGACAGCAGAGCTGAGATAAAGTCTGATAAAAATACATCCATAGCATCGGAGAAGAAATAAGACCCGAAGAGAATATTAGCCTAAATAGAGAACAGGATGAAAGAGTAAAATTTCAAGTTACACAAACGAGAAGAGAAGATACTGACCTTTTTCACAAGCGAGGAAGATGATTTGAAAAACGAAAGAGGGACGGACCCAATTAAACTAGTGGAAGAATTAATTTTTGTAATGGCCTTCTCATAGTAGTGTTGACGGATACATTTATGTTGGGAATAATATTCGAACAGGCCAATAAAGCTAAGCCTATATGTGTGTAAGACAAGAAAAAAAACGAAATGCCCTCTACCTGAAGAAACTCACTGTCACGCCAGACACTGTTTTAAAAAGATTATGCGAGGATGAAATCCCGTATAATTAGTTAGGTTAGTCAAGTTAGTTAGGGAGGTATTATTGTAGAGGTAGAATGTTCAGGGAGAGGAGGGAAATCCGTTATTGGCATTAGTCTACTCTTAACAAAAGACGGGTATCAAGGGGTTCACAATTTAACGTAACGTCCAACGGACGGCGTACTTCATTTGAAGTGATCTCCACGTAACACCCGAAGTAGGAATACCAATGAAAAATCCTACGACCTTCGGGATTCAAACCTGAAACTTAAGGATGGTGAGCAAATGCATTAGCCACCGCACCATACTGATCCACGAATTTTGCTATTCAAGGAACAGGAGCACCGGCGAGGCGAGAAGCAAAACAGAGAGAGTAGAATAGACCCAGCGAAACACGCATTTTAACATAACAAACTACCACTTATGACAAATAGTAAGAACCTGCAATTCAGGAAACAATTCATAAAAATATCATGGGATTTAATTTCTTACGGTTGTGAGTCAAGGACGATAGCGGAAGTGGGAAGAAGAAGATTAGAAGTGCTGAAATCGTACGGTTGAAGAGTAATGAAAACCAAACAGGCAGGCCTAGTCCATTGAAGAATTCCTTCGAGAGTAAATGATGAGGGAAATCTAGGGAAAGTAATGTACCTCTACTCATGTCGCGTATACCAATACAGTGTATATTTTAATGAAGACCGCGATGGAAGGGAAGGAGACGGAAGAACTAGATGGCAGTGATTGAAGGAAACTGTGTCAAGGGCCATGGCAATTTGGCGGAAGTGACTGAAGGTAGAATAGCTTGGAGGGTTGTTGCAAACAAGACTTCAATATGATTACTTGTGATGAGTTATCATAATTCTTCCGGAAACAAAACTCACCTCATTTGACCTTCTCGGGTTTATATGACTCCCTGACGCAGTTTATACATGATCTCTTGATGTTCATTTTTATTCCCTCCTATTTAACACCCTAGAAAACTTCCGTAATGGGTAAACTTAACACTTATTTAAAACTAAGTTTGGCGTTAACATTTGTATATGCGTGCGAATTGTCTCTCTGATAATCACCTTGTACGTCATTTTCAGGGATTCTGAGTGAATTTTTTTCATCATACTAAACAGCTTTAAAACCCTTCCCCTCCCTCATCACTTACTCTTTCCACCTGGTGCTTGGTGCAGGTGCCCAAACACCTTTTGATGGGTCGCGGGATATTTATGTAGATGTGTGTAGACCGCAATGTATGTGCGTGATAATGGAAATACTGTGGCTTTTCCTTGGCCAATATTAATGAAAGTTGTCGTTGATATTGTAATTTTAACTTCGCTATGGTTCTTGTCTAAGCTTATTATGAAACTGAAAATAATGAAATAAGTTTTACTTGCATGAACTGCGACTTCCTTAGTATAGATGCCAGGTATGAATCTTCGATGAATTGCTCACAATATCATCAGAGCAAGTTATCATTTACGTTAATCAAAGGAAATCCTAGGTTCCTTTAAGTGAAATTGTATCTCTTCTTTGCTACATCGTTCTTTTATAAAATCTCCAGAGGATGCTCTTAAGGCATGGGCCAGTAGTGTTACGCTCCCAGGGTTCTGCTTTTACGCCAAGAACCGGTATAATTCCAGTATGAGACTGTTGCATTTGTCGCTGTGTGTTCACCGAGAAAAGCGGGAAGGATCGAGAATGGAGTGGATAATACATGACAAATGCTGCAGTCGTTAAAGTTCGCGCGACCCGTTTCCAGGGCGGGACAAAGGGAGTGTTGAATTGAGTGATGCAGAACCCAAATCCGTAAAAAGAGTGCTTTCAGTTCTTCACTCATTTGGGGGACCCTGCAGCCGTATAACGCGACCATGCTCCCAAGATACTCTACTCCGTGCTAAGATTATCTCCGGCGAAATGGAGAGAGAAGCTGAAGTTTTTACAAGCTCCGAAATGCGCTGTTGTCGAGATCATTATTACCAAATTCGTGAAATATATAGGGAGAGATCTGCGCCGGAATTAATTCTTTCCAAGTTCTGCTTTTCCTCGATTCCTAATTCCTCGACTGTAAATCACAGTTCCTAGAGTGCGTCCTCTTTCCCTCCCCCCACACGAAGAAACAAACCGCAGTCTCACACTCCTCCCGTCCCCTCCCCCCGTCAGCATCTCCCCGCCGAAGTATCTTCGAAAAAGCGGTCGTGAGAACGGGAGTCCGGGAGTTAGCGTGGAATATCTCTCGCCTCCCCCAAATGCGCCCGATATCACTCCCACGCATTCTCCCAAGTCTTCGCCCTCTGCTTCCTTCTGCACCTTCCTTCCATCCCCTCCTAACCACTTCCGCCAAACCCACCCCCTTCTTCTTCTTCCTTCATCCCCCTCCTCCTCCCCCAACATCAACCCTTCTCTCACTCCGGCATCCCCCTCGTGGGGGTCGGCGGACCACAATTTGGGAACGATTGCCTCAGCCATTAATTTCCTCAAACCCCTCCCTCCTCTCTCCTTCCCCCGAGCTTCCTTTCTTACTCCCACTCTCCTCTCACACGCCTCCCTCTTCTCTCCCTCCTCCCTTTCTCCGTCTCCTCTCTCCCGCTCTTCTTTCCACCACATCTCTCTCTCCCTCCCTCGCCACCGGAAAAACCGCCGTCTCCCTCCCTCTCTCCACCTCGCCTCTCGGGGCTCTGATTTTAAGGATGCGCGTGGATATCCTTTCTCCTCTGTTCCCCGCTGTTCAAAGGCATCGAAACTTGGCGCGTGGGAGGGAAAGAATTTCATCTAACGTGGGTGGTGTGCCCCCGAAATCCACCTCACGGTGAGGGGGAGTTGCTGTGGGGGCCGCTGTGCTCCTCATCCATTCGCAGGGGAAATGTGGATATGAAGGGAGTGGTAAATTTAAATGAATAACCGAATCTCTTATGCTGCAAGCCAGCCAGTTGCAAAAAGAAATTAAAAGGGCACCTTAAATAACCCTACGAGTCAAAAATTAAAGTTGGTTCCTATGTGTTAAACTAAATTGTAAATACTGAGTACAGCAAGAGATTACAAGATTATTACTTAATAATCAAACCACTTTACTTTTCCACATAAACTTTTTAATTTTTACAACCCAGGTTTCGTTATAGCATAACATCATCAGGTTACGCCAGAACTAACTAAAGGTTTAGTTACGCCAGAAACTGTTTTATTTTAAATTGTAAATTATTTTATTAATTTTGTTCGAAAATACTATTTAATTTTGTTCTCATTTATGTTGCTCATCATTAATCTACTCGTAGGCACAATGCATTCCAATCCAAGTTCAGTTATTTATGCAGGAGAATTAATGCTTGTTCTGTACACGCTATCGTCGGTGTATTATTGTGCTGTAGAATCCTCGGTGCTGTGGTATTTAGTTAAAGCGATTCAACCTCGTAGCCATTTAGAAAACTTTAGGATGGTCGAGGACTTTAGAGCACTCGAAACTGCGAAAGCGTTTAAACTTTTAATCGATTTCATTAGGATGAGGGTCTAGATTCTGTCAAAGGCCTAACGCTAGTGCTTACGAATGTGTGACCACACTGTTACTCACACCACCGCGAAATGAGTTTGTGAAAGAATTAATTGTTTGGGAACCAATTCTTCTTTCCTTACACTTCCACTCACACCAATTTACCCTTAGCTGGCATAAAAATGTTCCTGAAACGTTCGCAGTGACTCTAATCTAATCAATTAAAGTAATAAGTTCTAACTAGTACATTATTACATCAAAACCGTTTGCTGACTGTATTGTTAATTGAAATAAAATCGGTTGAAAAATTGGTATGCATACTAAAGGTCTTCTTTCGCTTATTAATCGGGTACGCGTCATGAAAATCCTGGTGATGTGCGTCTGGCCTTGTACACACTGTATAATTTCAAGTAAATGCCATGGAAGCCGTACAAAAATTCAGTGTTCATATTATTCTACATATGCTTTCAATCAAAAATTCTCCTGAGCTTAAGTTAGCAGCTACCGTTAGGGTACGCACGTTATTTTATTTATTATTTGATTAAATTTATCATTACGTCAGCGAGAGGGATTTTGCGCGCTAATTTGCTAAGAGAAAACAGGAATATGCCAGCAATTTTTCTTTTCGAACATCGGTTCGAATAATACCTTTTTATTGACGCTCGATCTCAACTCCCGATATCGATCGAAGGCGAAGGAAGGGAGGTCATGGAGGCCGGCGTCTCCACTGTCTTTCGATGACGCTCAATGAACGAATTGCGCTTGTTGAACTTCGGTCACGGTGACTTGAGGAACGTGCATTGGCAAAAAACCTCCGGACTTGCAATATAAGTTCCTAGCTCCCCACTTTCCGCGTATTTTTTTCCGGTTCACTTCCTCATTTCCCATCGCGGTTCCATAGGCCTCCACACACTCTCCCTCTCTCTCTCTTTTCCTCTCGGCCCCAACTCCTAACTGGGGCGGGGGGGACCACCGTTCCTCCCCTCCCACTGTGGGACCGCACAGCAGCGAGAGTGCAGCCGAGTGCAGTCGTTTCCCCATGCCTGCAGCACAACACCCTTCGCTACACCAACGTCTTTTCATTCCGTCCATTCCATTTGACGTACGCTCGTGGCCTACATACAGCAAGTCCCCCCCCCCACACTATCCAACCCTCCGCCATCCACTCCAGCGTTCCCTCGCTGTCCCTCAGAGAGGGCACCCCTCTTCCCTACTTCCCCCGCGACCATACCCCCCGCGAACCCCCACCCCTCTCTCATTCCCTCCCTTCCTCGTACTCGAGGAACCCTCCTACCCGAGGAACTCCATTCAATCGATCTCGCTTCCGTGTGCCTCGCCGCCACTGCGCAAGTCACAATTCCCAATGCCACGCTTGCCCACCTCCTCTTCCCCATCCTTCCCGCCCCCTCTTCTGCTCCTCTACCTCCCTCTTCCCCCCCTCGGTTTGGCCCCCATTCCCCGTCCCCATTCTAAAGCCTCACCCACGCCGGTCCACTCCGCCACCCCTATCTCCCTCCCTCGCCGTCCTCCCGACTCCCCTCCTCCCATCCCTTTCATTCATTTAGGCCCCATTCCATTCCGACATCCATTCCCCTTTCATTCCCACCTCCACCGCCGCCATCTCTCCTACCGCTATTGTAATTCTCTCTCTATATCTTTTTCGGTTTCTTCATTCCACCCCCGCCAATCCCACTACTTGTTCCAACGCCCCTGCGCTAAACATTTTCTCTCCCGTACTTACTTTCTTCCGTCGTGTACGTGTGTAAGTGGTCCGAGGAGGAGTGAAGGAAAACAGGGGGGAGTAGAGGCGTGGGTTGGTAATTCATCTTAAATACTATCGTGCCTGCCGTCTGTTTTCGTCAAAGTGTGGTGGTGGGCGGTAGTAGTGAAGGGGGGGGACAGGGGATTTGGGTGGGCTAGGTGGGAGATGGAGGCGATATGGGGTTGGTGTGAGAAAGGGCCCACCACTTCCTCGCGATACGCTGCTTCGAGTGGTATTTGATGGGTTTCCTCCGGCCCAAGCCAAGAAAAATTGGCCCCCCTTGAAAGGGACCCTTCACAAGACGGGGGATGGGAGGTGGTAGGTGAGGGAGGTTTTGGGAGGAAGATGGTGTGCGTTGTGGAAGAGCCTTTAGCAAGACGGAGTGACGTTGACATGGGGGAAACACACTGCTGGGGAATCAACTTGTTTAAAGTGGATAACTTCCAAAAAAAAATAATGTCGCGTCGTATTTATATTTCTGTATTTCTTGAACCTATTATTCTTTTTAAGAGCTCAATTTTGTGCATCTTGCTTCCATGCAAGTGCAACACCCTCCGCCCCCTCCACGACGAGTAAATTGGAAAAAAACCGTCCAATGAAACAGCTATTGACATGTAAATATATTTTACAACTTTAAAGGCAAAAATGATATCCTGACATAAATGATAAAATACTCATTAAAATTAAAAAAAACATTAACTAACACATTGACACAATTTTACCCGAGCGTTATGATTAACCTGGAATGTATTTTTGCCGATTTTCACAAAAACCGATTAAGCCTCAATCGACATCACAGCAATAAATACTGCTTGCGACGTACGTACATTTGTGTGTATCTGTACGCAGCACATGGCTGAGCATTATAACTTTAATATTTCCAATGAACGGTAGAATAAGTTCCGTCGAATTGATTAGGAACTTGCACTCAGCATACCATATCCAGCAATTGCAGTTTAGGCGCACTGGTTGCTGAAATCAGGTCTCTCCGTGCACAAAATTCGGAATATATGAGCCTACCATGACAAGGAAACTTATCGGCCATGTCTGTTCAGGGATTGAATTATCTCTTTTGGGATTAATCAGGGGGCACGCTAGACTTCGAACGATATTGACGAATAGGCACAGTCCATTCCTTCCATCTTTGCCCCAACATTCATTCTATTTTGCATGAAGCCCTTAAAAGTGACACGCGATATTTTTCATCCTTCGATTGACGTCTCGAATGGGATATTCATTTCAACAACTTTTCTCGCGCATGGTAATTAGCCCTTACTGGATTTTTTTTTCTGGCGCAGATGAACCGTAATGCTTTGGTCAACCTCCATAACCAGAGTTACAAACTAGGTATGTACATGCACTCGAGCCCGATTCATAAATCCTAGAGGGAAAGATTCACCGAGGTAATAACTTTTATTATCGAATATTTGGTCACCTTGTGCCGTTGTCTAGGCTTATGTGTGGTCTATTAACGTTGATCTATGAAACGCTTCCATCACAATTTTCGTCGGCCTCAAAATCCGTGGGATTTTTAAAATTTTGGAGCATTTAAAATTTACTCTGTGATATTTAGCCGGGCCTACCAGGAAGTTACGGATGGCTTGCGTTCCCTGCCAGAGACATTTACTTAATTGGTATACATTGATGGTTCGAGTCCGCGATGCTAATATTAACAAAGGGTGTAAACATCCATCATAATATGTGGCTCGACTCTATTCATGGCTATACGTGCATTATTTGGCATGTTTTTTGCTTGGGGACTACTTGCTGTTAGCACTTAATTACGTCATCAAGGTACTTCATGATTACTTTTTCTTAGTTAAAAACTTTTCTGTATGATCTCTTAATAAGCATGTCTGCCTGCCTATCTCCACGATGCTGTCGTCTTATATGTTGCGAAATTTAGCTGTGTTATGAAATAGTTCCTTGTTCAAGGAAAGAAAAGATTAGTGAACACTTTTATTTTGAAGCCTAGTTTTGTGCAGCTCATAAACTTGGTTACTGAGCAAGATGGTAACAGTAGTTCGAAGGATTTTGAGATGCGTGGGCAAAGAAAAAAGTTTAAAAAAATAACATAGAGGGGGAAAAAACAAGGAAATATTAATGCGATAGGAGGATTGGTTGTTGGGAGAAATTAAAAGAGGGCAGGAAAAGTGGATGCAGTTTGATTTGATTGGCAATGGAATGTCAGACAGAAGGTAGAATGATAGGGGGAGAAATGCAAGGCAGACGAGGTAGAAGGAGGGAAAGGTAGGCATTTTAGATGGAATGAAGGGAGGCAGAATATATGCTGAATCGTAGATGGGTTTATTGTAACGTAGGGCTTTGTTGTTTTAGACGAGGCTTAGAAATGTAGAAGTGGTTAGGCAGTGTGTTCATCCAAAATCTGCTGAACAGGTGTATTGCTAGAACATAATAAATATTCTTGACTTTATCAATGTGGTATGTCTTGTGTGGCGTTTAACATTGGGCAGTTCAGGGACTGTGCTTTCTGAATAAATTAATACTCATAGGTTATTTGAAATCTCATTAGATTGGATAAATTCTCCTCTTGGTACCGTTTGGTATCCATGTGAAATAGATAGGAATGTGAATAATTTGGCGGAATGCTGTTCGTCGGTGCTCCTGAATCACACCATCTGGGCTGGAATTTGGTTCGTCCCCGTGATAGGCGTACCGAGTTCTACGGCGGAGTGAGGACCAATTTTAGCTCCTAATTTGAATTCCGCTGAAGGATCCGTGCCAAGTATATTCAACCTAAGACCGCAAACGGGCATTTAAAAAGAAACGAAAGAAGCGATGTTAGAACCCTGGAGATGAGAATATAGTTTTTTTTCTGTAATCGTAGAGCGTGCATTGGAATCAAGTCCTCATTTTCTGCAGAAATGATTTGAATTTTGCAAACAGAAAAATTTTAGGAAATCATTCGAGTCTCTTAACTCTTCATTAAGGTAAAAAATATAATCCCAACTAAAAGTCGTTTTCAGTAGGAGCTTATATGAATGTGATTACTAGTGATAAAGTATTCGGTAAAAACCAGAATGTAGAGTCCGTACAGAAATTGCATATTTTTTGTAATGCTATATATAGGAGTATTCGCTGTCCTTCCGTGAAGAATACCCCATTGAATTTCTCGAGTTTCCCTTCTCAAAATTTTGTTACGATTTATGCTTTAAATGAACGAAAGAGTCATATGTTTTCAAACGATCTTTGAAACTAATAGATGTGCTTTATTATTTGATAAGGAGGGGGTAAAAATCTTAACAAAAACTGCCTGTAATGCAGTAAAATCATTTAATTAAAACACGAGCAGACTATGCCAACTTACAAAGCCGAGAGGTGATTGGATGAACGTTACAGACCAAGTAAAAATTATGAAACGTAAATAGCGATGACGAAACTGAACCTTGAATTTTACTCAATTTTATTTGGCAGAGGTACGAAGCATTTCACTATAACATACTCGTGTACAAACTGTGTTGCAATTCATTTGCCGCTGCCAAATGAAAATACAAAGTTTATTATATCATGGATGTCAAAAACTTGAGCGAACTACGCCGGACTCTGATATTTTTATACCGATAAGTTATCTTCAAAAGACATTTAAGGGGTTGTTCTAAATATTTTTGTGTCATGCAACGGATCCAAAATTCAACGATAGCAAGACCCATTACATTTGTACCTTATGAATCATACTCCTGTGAAGTGGAAAACGGTTGGCAACGTTATGCCTACCTTTAGGATTCTGGTTTCTGTCCACGAATATCATGTCTCTTCGAAGTACACCCTTGTCCGTTGTCAGAACCTTTATTTTCCCCGAGTGTACTTTTGACCTAGTATATATATATATATATATATATATATATATATATATATATATATATAATATATGTGTGTGTGCGTGTGTGTCTATACGTAAGCACACACTAAGTCAAAAATACTCTATATATGTGTGTGTGTGTATATAGTATACTCGTTTTTATATTTTATAACTTTTGGACGTGACAATAGAACACAAAATAAAATATACAACACGTAAAAGGACACTCACAATGCAGATTATTTAAGCTGTCGGCCTACTCCGAGGCCTTCTTCAGGTCAGACTTATGTATAATATATATATATATATATATATATATATATATATATATATATATATATATATATATATATATATAAGGATTTTTAACAAAATAAATCCCTACTACACTCGGCAGACGATGAAAATAATGTTAACCTTTCAAGCCAAGTGTCGTAAAGGCAAGATTTGCTTCTCGTATCCCCTCCTTTCCGTACGACGCGACCACTGGTCAAGCGACGATGGCCGAGCTCCTGCGGAGTGCTGACATAACAGCGCTAAGGTTAATCCATGACATTTTCCCTCCCCCTTTCGTTATCTCTACAGTGCGCACAAACACGCTCTCGCATCTTCTCTCGCTCTAGCACCGCCATACTCATTTGGCCGCGTTCCTGCGGCCTGGTGCAAAAACACGTCCGTACAATGTTAGCTACTGACTGAGTGCGATGGCGTATTGGCGCGTCTATTTTTCGCCCCGACTGATCCCCTAAAACTCCCGGTCGGCCCCCACCCGACCGACTCAGTCGGCCCAGTCAATAAAGTACAAGAGGATTTACGATTGCTCCGACCCCGCGCGTGCTGAATCCCGCCGAACGCGCGAGGGCAGAGGGGGTCATTTTTGCCATTTCACCATCTCCGGAATGACCCCTTAACGTTATATTTTTCGGAAAGGACTATAACATGCTCGTCAAGGATAATGACAGTACTCTCCTATAGATAATGGCAGGGCTGTTGGAAGAAAAGTTCCACCTTCTGTTAGACCGCGTCTTTTTTTTTACGCGGGGCAGATTGCAGATTGTGTTGGGAAGTAAGTGCACAAAGGAAAAGCTTCCTTCCTCCGGGGCGATGTTAGAGCCCTTGTTTTGTTGGTTTCCATTACCACCAACGTTAAAGAGGTCTCAGTTTCAAACCCTGGATAAAAGGACCTTTTTGTCTGGAGACAATTTGATGTCGCCTCAAGGGCGAATGGGATGGGCCCTGCAGAAGGGCTCGGCACTAGTTTCATAATTGGGAGAGGCGTGGGATGCAGTAGTTCTCCTCTTAGTGGCCGAGACGCGCCCAGAGCAAGCAATGCGCCGACCATTCCCAGTCATGATGCGTTTTTTCGCAATGAATCATTCCTCCGTGAAGAAGAATAAATTTTTGAGATATGAAAATAAAAATTTATAAATATTAATTCAATGCGAAGAGGCCCTCGGATACCTCTGGGAATACCCCGTGCTACACCGATTAAAGAGGAAGATCATCGTTTTTCTTTGTATCGATGCATCGTTGATTATTATCTGAGTATTTCCTATGCTGTGGTCTCGAATTGTTCGAAGAAAAAAATATTCCTCTGCAAACTAAAAATTATTAGCGGTCGGTTCTATTAATGTGGAGCGAGGAATGTATAACACCGATAGTGGTGTGACAATTGTCGAAATTTATGGCGTGAGATCCCCTCGAAAAACGAAGATTAATTTTTAGGCAGAATATCTTCAGTAAATTATGAGACCAATCAGCTTTTCAAAGACGCTCAGGACATTTAAAAAATCCCAAATAACTATGGAAGACATGATCATTCATTCAAGAGAGATAGAATGTAAAACGGATAAGTTAAGGATATCGTCTTATCCGAAAACAATTGGAGACATGAACAAGGGATTGAAAGGAAGCATCATTACACATACAAGTATTGGGTATAAAAGTACATCTATACAGGTATACTTGTATATAGGAATGTATCTGTGTGTTTGTATGCGCGTATGTCTACTTATGTCTACGAATGTATGCGTGTATCAATTTGAAGTAATGGAGGCTATATTCAACAGCAAACATCACCCATGTTGAATGGTTTTACTAGAAATGGTTGTGTGACCAAAAGCATTACTCTCGAGTCCGATAAGTTATTACTAGTTCATTGCATGTCGAAATATTTTCCTGTAGTTGTGTCTCATGCATGGTGCTTGATTTTGCCTGTTCGTTTGCTGTGCATACCTGGTGTGGATACACCCCCTATCACGCACCTTCCTGGTGGCTTGCAGGGTATTATGTGGAGGTAGATCTAGATGTTAATTTCCATTAACTTATCGCAGCGGTTTCGCCTACAACTGTAATGGGGCACCACATTTACATAATAATCCCAAATCATCTCTAGGGAGTATGGCGGATGTTGGTAGGGCACCAGCGTTACGTACAGAAATATTAGTTCATGTATAGATTTTAATATATATTTGCTAATATAAAAAAGGCCTAATACCTAAGAAATATTTTGTTTTGATTTTTTAGAGTATATTCACTACTTGGTGAACCTTTGCCGGCATTTTTCAATTTTGCATGGCAACCCATTTGATATTAATTTTGCATGGCAACCCCAACGCTTTTCGCATTTCAGCGTTATGCCATCTAAGTTCTGCGTTTTCTCTTTTTAGTTTGATAGGTATTGGTTTCTCAGCTGCTAAAATGGTGACATTAGGGAAGTCATTCGACGTTTCCTCAGCACTGCCTTCATTGGTTGATTATTTGAATTTTGGAAATAAGTCAGTCAGTTCACTTCTAATGCTATCATAATCAGCCCTGTTATATGTATAAATTTTTCTTTTACGGATTGAATATGTACAGCTTTATAATCACTGATTCCCTTTCTGTAAACGACATCCAAAACCTACTCAATCACGTTTGCTGCTAAAAGTTAAATAATATAACTACTCCGGGTCAGCGTTGTTGCTAATTGATGCAGGAAGTTATTAATGAGTGTGTCTGAGAAGGATTTGCAAATGTTTTTGCCTTTTTCATCCGTTTTGAAATTGAATATTTTCCAATATATAGAGGGAAGATGGAAGTCTCCTCACGTCAGATGACCCTTTGCGAGTGTTTAACTGCAATAAAACTCATCATTTTCTACCATTTCTATATTTGCTATAACCTAAATCGAGATAGATATAATAGAGAATAGAGAAATAATTTGTAGAACGCGATTTTTTTCGATAACTAACTCTCAGTAATCAGCTACAGTGATGTCAGCATCTGCACTCCTAATGAGGTAGTGTGATTCAGTTACCTTATTTTTGAAACTACAAATAGTTAAGGAAACACTAATTTTGTTTCTGTATGAATTATGATTCTTTTTATCGCTAGTTTTCGTCTACTTTTTTGCCTTGGGGTGCTGAGAATCAGCATCTGATCTGAAAAGACACAAATGTTGGAGCTTGCTTTATTTTCCGGAAAATGTGACCCATACTCTCTCTTACCAGCTATGCCTATTGGTGATGCATTGTTCCTGTTTTTTATTCCAAACTTTCAGGGCTGAATATTTTTTGATAATTAATTGTAACCCCTGTGGTTTACTTCGCTCCAATACGTAACTCAAAATACTTTACATTGTCCCGAAACCTCTCTTAATCTACTCTTAATTATCTGTAAGCCTCTTAATTATCTGTAAATCTCTAAGTGAGTCTCTATCTTCTGCAAATAATCTAAGGTTCGTGCTAACTTGCCAGTTTCGTATCCTCGGTACCGTGGGTCGTTAATGTATATTGATAAGTGCAAGAGTCCTATAACACTTTCCTGCGGCACTCCTGAAGTTATTTAACGAATTTCTTACATTTCCACACACGTCCGCTGAGATTGCACTAATGGTACGTGACGACATTTTCCGCAGTTCTCTCCGGATTTGCCAGCGTAACACAATATGCCCTGAAAGTTTGTCTTCAAAACTCAACTTCGCGAACACTTAGCCTAAGTGCACGTCAGGTTCACGTGCGGTGTTGAACATGCAGCTGGCGATTCGTCTATTTGCTTTCCCTCAAGTCCATAGAGGTTCTCTTGGGAGCAAAACGTCTTAGCTGTCTCGAACACTCGGCGAGAAATCGAGAGTTCTGGATTCATTTCCTGGTCAAGGAGAACTAACCACGAACTTTAACTGCGGACCTCTCATCGTACAGCCATGAGTTTAAATAATGAGATCCCCGAGGAGCAAAATGGTCGAATTGCTGTGGCCATTATTCGGGAGCTCCGTTATTTCCACCTGCGCTAAATATTTATCTAAATGGTCCGTCTCCTGGAGCTCCAACTCCTACGGGGAAACTTCTTTTTCCCCTCGTGGTTACTTTTCATTTGCGATTCCCATTTTCCTGGAGATGACATTTTGTGAGAGAAGAACTTAGGTAAACAAATTCATAACTAAAGTCTGTCGTATTATCCCAGAAGATAATAATTGTATTAAACATGGGAAGGATGCACTAAAATATGGAGGATTGGGCAAATTAGTCTGCCTGGTTATCAACGAAGGGGGAGAAAGAGCTTGCAAAACCGACCGAGCGAAGAATGCCTTTTGTAAGCAGTGAGAGAACTAGCAATGGAAAATAACTCGAGCTTGTAAAAGGTTCATTATGTCCTGAAGGTGGAATTTAATTTTCTACGGTTGTGAGACATGCCATAAAAGTAGACAACAGAAGATTAAAAGCAATGGGACTGTGGTGCTGATCTTTGGAAATAAAATTAACCAGCCGTGTGGGAACTTCCTTGTTAAAATTGAGAACGATAAGGATCAGAATAACTATGAACGACCTCGTTAGAGGAAATAATAAGTATGTGTGTTTTTCATTATTACATCTAAATCTTAGTTTGCTATCCTTCTTGTTACTAGCAACTTGTCTCGCATTCGAGAAGTATTTAACGTGTAGATACTGTAATGAACATATAGTACTTGTAGTTATCTTTGTCTACATTATTTAAATTATTCTACGTAATTATTAAAAAGAATAATTAATAAAAACCTAATATTGGATGTTGCATGCCTTTTGCTGACACATCCCCTGTCGTACGTCCTAGCAGTGACGTGCAAGGTTTTCCATGTAGATGTAAAAGGGTGTGGAAGATATAGCCTTTAAGTGGAATTCAATCAGTACATACTGGAAGACACTAGTTTACTGCTGGCCGTAAGAGTTAGATTGATAGATACAAAATTTTACTGTTCTAAGTCTACATGAACAAATTTAAGGACAGTTAAGTACAAAAGCAGCAGTTTCTTAATGCTAATTGTTACCAAAAAACAATAGACAATCAATATACTGTGGCAAATGGGCTTCGGAAAATGGGAATAAGATAGTGTGCAAAATAAGATAATGTTCATCCACGTCTATCTGCAGGTAGTTTTCCATTTCCACGGAAGGGGTCATAAGGACGTGTGGCAGGGATTGTTAACAGCCATTCTACTTTTACTCCAATACTTCCACATACACAATGTTACCCTCGCGAATATGGCCCAATATGTTTATGATAACATTATAAAAATATCCGAAATAGGGATTTGAACAACTACTCAAAGTTCAGATTAGAAAATAAGGTGTGAATAATGTTTATTCGAGTGGTTTTATACATATTATTTAATCTGAGGAAGGATATACATCCAGCACAAAGCAGAAAGAAAGTACATAACAAATAAACGTAATACGTATAAGTTAACGCACATAGGGAACGTTTTAGTTTTGGTAACCTGATAAAAACTTGATAGGTTATGTCGTTCCATGAGATTTCCGTCCTGTTTAGTTTTGAAAAAGATGACCTATGATCTTACTAGTCTACCAATTTACCCTGTTAACTTATATTAAACTGATCAAATCTTTCATGGGGTACGCACATTAGAAGAGTACCTAGGTCAGCCTTAAAAAAAGCTAGGTTTAATTAGATTTGTAGTAATACGTAAAATGTAATGAAAAAGTAAGAGTGAGGTGTTTCTTTGGTTTAGTTAGGCCACGTGTAGACTATGCGGCAAGTATCTAGGATCCACGAGAAAAAAGTTAATTGAAGAACTAAATAAGACTCAAAGAAAATCCGTGAGGTTTTTTTAAAAGTTGCTGCGTGAAGGGAGTAGCATCACGTATTCTGGAGGAATTAGGTCGGAAGCCTCGTGATTCTCAATGAGAGTAGACAAGACTTTTAGTTTTATAACGGTTCAGGACACCTGAGTTTTCTTGTAACACTAAGAGGATTATTATAGAACCAAATTAAATTGATAGTTTCGACAAGTGATAAAGTAAGAGAGAGAGGTCGTCACATACAGGTTCAAGTACTCGTTCTTCCCTCGCACGATATGCATATTAAACAAATTTGTGACTCCCCACCTATCAAACTAATCTATCTATATATACATATATATACATATATATATATACATATATATATTATTTATTATTAGGTAATCTACCGGTTAAGGTAGGTTTTTGGATGGACACAACTATCAAATAAACATTTTGTGACTCCCCACCTAGCAAACTAATCTATATCAGATCCCTCTTCATCTCGGTGTACTTCTTTCCTCCCTTCATCCCGTCCAACATCCCTATCCTGTTCCTACCCTTACCTCGCTTGCCCAACATTCTCCCCTCTATTACCCTCTTCAACATTCCACTACCGCTCAATACGCCTTTCATCCATTTTTCCTGCCTCCATAGGATTTCTCTCAACAAACCCCTCTCCTCCCCCACCATCTCTAGTACTTCCTCATTTGTTTTCCTTTCGGTCCATTTCACCTTCTCCATTCTTCTCCACACCCACATTTCAAAAGCCTCCAATCTACGTCTATCCTCCTGCTTCAGCGACCACGTTTCCGCGCCGTACATAGCTACGCTCCATATCAGAGTTTTTACGAGTCTTTTCTTAACATCCCTACTCAACGTACCCGTCATCAACTCCCTCCTCCTTGAGAAAGCCTCCTTGCCTAGTGCAATTCTTCTCCTTACGTCCCTACCACTTTGACCGTATTGGTCCAAAACACTTCCGAGATATGTAAACTGCTCTACCTGCTCTATTTTTTCCCCGCCTATTTTAATATTTAGCTTAGCCTTTTTCTTTCTGGAAAATCGCATAACCTTTGTTTTATTAATATTGATTCTCATCCCATATTTATCGCACTGAACCTCCAATTCACTCAGCAATGCTTGCAACCCCTTGGCTGACTGAGCAACTAATGCTTGGTCATCAGCAAACCTAACCGATTTTACAAATTCCCCTCCGACTTTCATTCCTACCTCCAGTTCTTCCCATGCCTCTTTAATCATTTCCTCCACATATATGTTGAACAGCACCGGTGACAATGGGCAACCCTGCCTTACCCCTCTTCCTAACACTACCGATCCGGACTCTCCGTTCCCCACTCGCACCTGAGCAGTCTGAGACATGTACAGGTTGCGGATCAGTCTCCTGTCCCTCCAATCCATTCCTATTTTCTGCAATACACGCATTAATTTTTCCCAATTCACTCTATCAAACGCTTTTTCGAAATCTACAAAACAGGCAAAAACGTCCTGGTTGTATTCTATATTCCTCTCAATAAGTGATCTCATTACTGCAATGGCATCACGCGTACCTATTCCTTTCCTGAACCCAAACTGATCATCCCCTAAGTAATCATTTGCCTTACTCTCTATCCTTTTGTTGATGATCCTGAGAATAACTTTAGCTGCGTGGGATATCAAACTTATTGTTCTGTAATCCTCACATGATATAGACTTTGCCTTTTTTGGAATAGGAGCTAACACCGATCTCACAAAATCTTCCGGCCAGATTCCTTCTTCGTAGATACTACAAATCAGTCCATATAGGGCCCTCTTCCCGCATTTTCCCAAACATTTCAACAGTTCTACAGGTATTTTGTCCACCCCCACGGCCTTATTTGCTTTCATCTCCTTTAATACCCTTTCCACTTCATCGTCGAGTATGCCTGGACCTAAGCTATCTTCTTCTACGTCATGTTCCTTTTCTATGTCTAACCTTGTCGGCCTAAGTCCTTTACCATACAGTGTTTCTATATAATCCTTCCATCTCTCTTGAATTTTTCCTGATTCAACTATTATCTTACCCCACTTATCTTTTACTGTTAGCACAGATCTTGCCTTCTTACTTCCCGATAATAACTTAACCTTGCTGTATAGAGCACCAATTTCACCCTTCTTCTGTAAACTTTCCATATGCTCGCATTGCGTTTTCCACCATTCTTCTTTTGCTTTATTGGTGGCCCTTCTCAATTTATTGTTTAACTCTTTGTACTTCATTTTGCCTAACTCTGTAATTACATTCTTCCATCTTCTTCTCTCATCTAGTAGTAGGGAAATGTGTATAAACTAATAATTCTGCATGCATGGCTTGTGTTCTGACACTTCCATCACACGGCCTTTGTGGCGATAAGCGGGATATAGTGTGGATGTAGATTTAAAAGGAAAGGGGTTCCAAAATTGCTTTAGAGGTTATTTGAAATGAGCTTTGAATATTAGGGGTGTGGTAACTTGGGTAATAAAAATGATCAGCATTCGATTTGTGTGAAATGAGTCGGGTTTAGATGTAATGGTTGGAATCAGTAAAACAGTTTGTTGACATTAGAAAATTCGTATGAATTCTGATTAGCTAATGGTTTGAGACGCCATCGCAAAAAAACCGTGGATAATGAAGGGACTTGCAAAGAAATGGACTTACCTTTTTTCTTGTATTTCCCCCCCCCCTCCTTCCTCCAGATACCGCGACCTTTCCGAGCGCCGTAATCTTGAGGGCTTCTGAAATGTGAGGGAAACAACCTAGACCGAACACCGTGGTGACTATGAAACTGCTGATGAAAAACATCACATAAATGAGATGCTGTACAAAAATTATGCGAAACCCACTACAGAGATAGTGTCCACCATAAACTATGGGAATAGGGTAGAAAAGTTATGTGCAAATGTAATAATATGAGCTACCGTGAGGTTGATGAATTGAGAAAGCGACATTTTGTATTACAATTCCTCACGGTTAACAGTACCGTGTAATAGAGTAGTACAATAGAGGTGTAGTAGGAGAGATAAATCATTACTGTCCTAACGGCAGTAGCACGGATGAATTTTCAATACAAATACGAATAAACGTATTTAAATGCAGTGAATTTTATTCAAATTTAATAAAGAGTCGACGTGAATCGATTGCTGCCGGGGCCAGTGGTGACAAGCATCACGGCTGCCCCTAAGTTGGTCCCGAAACTGTCAGCCGACAGGTGTCATGAAGTCTGATTTATATTGATTCCTGTTTACATGATTCAGTCCGTTGAAAGTATCGGCGTACATTTGTCATCATCAATGAATGGGGACATATTATGAAGCAGACGGGAAGGAACGAAAAGGGAATGGCTTCAGAGAGACTTTTCCAAGATCGCAGAGTTCGCCTTGGGAATAAATGTACACGAGAAAGATGAGATACTCTTATAGCTTCCCAGTGAAAGTCCTCTCTCCGTCTCCATTGTCGCATTGAATCTTGGACCCAAGTCAGGAAAGTGGAGGCCGCTTCTCGGTTGTCGTTGGGGGCGGGGTGGAGCTATTTTATTTCCACAAACCGTAGGAAGTTTATATATATAATTCATGATCAAAGGAATAGGGAGGTCGAGCGTGCAGTCGTAGCCAGAATTTGATTTTCCGTTCCGTTAATCATTATGAAGCGACCAACTCACCCATCACTGATACAAGTTATTACCCACTATTGAGAGAGATGGGTTTCAACCGTATAATTTCCGACCCATGTGACGATGTCACCGAAGCTTGAGGGATGTTAGAAAGGAAAGGAAATATCCTTCACGCTACTCCATTCATCTGTTGGTTCGGCCGTAACGATCCTTCACATGATGGGAATGAATTGACAAATGGTGTCGGTTTGTGTTTATTGAAGACTAACTTGTCACCGTGCGGGCATGGTTGATTTCCTACTTTGATTAGTTGAGCGGAAGGTGTTGTCATAATGGATCATTCGGACTTTTGCTCTCTTAAAAAAAATGATAGCTTGTATTTTTCCGCAGCATTTTCTCGGTGTGATTTTTCTTTCCTTTTGGATCTGCACTGCAGTTCTGGCGAGGATTTTCTCTCCATACTTATGGTGATTGACAAAATAAAATTTTATTGCACATTTAAAAGGGAGAATGTGTTTGTTAATTATTTGCAAGCAAAATGTTTGGGGGAACGTATTCAAAATTCTGCACTTCACGCGCTAAAAACGTCTGCGATAAAACGTTCGATGTGGTCGAGGAAATAGGTATTCAGTCATTTTGAATTGACCGACGGGCACGCACGTGTTGTTAAGAGGGTTTGGGTTACTATTATCGTCAGCAGTTTGTTTCTCAGTGGTCATTAACATGACCATTTTGATCAACGGGACGAGTATATCACTAATTGGGAGTTGTGTATCATTGCAGTGGGGATATTTAAGAAGATACTAAGCACTTCCCCCGGAAGGAGGAACGGAAATGCCTCTGCATGAGGAAAACTCCACGTCGGAATATTTTCGCCAACGTCTCGAAATGCTGTCGAAGTCATTCGTGGAAATGGTCCGATCCCATCCGTTTGGTCTCCCCAGAATGATCCGCGGGCTTAAAATTCTTAGGAGCACGCATTTGAACTTCACTTTTTTCCTCTACCCCATCCGCCCCACAAGAACCGCGGCCTTTCCCCGTGCCGTACTCTTTGAGTGCTCCGTGGGAACTTAACAAACTTCAAACCAACTTATGGAAGTTTCCCGACAAATTTCTGAATCTTTTCGTTCGGAACGCCCAGCACTCAGGTCCCGTGGTCACCAGGCCGTCCTGTTTGCCTTCCTTCCCCACGCTCTCTCTCCAACTCGCAAACAACGTGCTTATGAACGGCGGAGTGTGGAGGGAGGAGAGGGGGTTTGTGGGGGATGGGTGGGGTGGGGGGTAAGCAGGGGACATAAAGGGAGCCATGCCAAACACCCTCGCGACAGAATGAAGCCCGAATCCGCCGGTGCTGTGGAGGAGGAGGGGAGAGACGAGGGAGAAAGGGGCGACGAGAGAGAAAAAGGAGGCGAGGGGTGACGAGAGGCGAGGCGGGGCAGGGGTTCGCGCTTCGGGGCCAGGCCTCCCCGCCCTAGGCAACCCCTCCTCGATCACCGAAACAGCGTCGTACTTTGTTCACTAGATGGAGCCATTATAGGGCCCTTTGCAATTTGTCGCTTTGTGTCCCCTTTTCGCCAATCAAAAGCCGAGGTTCTAACTTGGCAGGATTCATTTTTCGCCATGCTGCTCTCCTCTTGCGTGTGGAGTATCAGAGAAAGAGAATCCGGCGCCCAATTGACCCTGGGGAAAGGGAACCTACCAATTCAAGAGGGCGTCATTCACTATTCAACCTCATTTTTAGTTGAGTGATGTATGTCCCGGGATTTGACCAGCGTCAACTGTCGATGTTGCTTGACGTAGACACTATTTCCTTTCGACAAAGGTTCCCAATTGAAAATTTGTAGGTTTTTAAATGTCTCTATTGCAGCAGTGACAAGTTTCAATGCAGTTAGCTGTACAGTACTCGCACCTCAAATTCATCGTGGCTAGAATCACGCACCGGTAGAGGGAGCAAAATATTAGCCACGTGTCTCAACTACTTACCTATCCAAGTCATCATTTGTCGAATGTGTAATTCCCAATAATGAAGATGGAGTAAGGGAGAGGGACATAAATGAATAGGATGTGGGGAGGGGAGAAATAAAAGGCATTGGGTGAGACAGGAAGAAATGATGAGCATTTGGAATTATTATTATTGGTAATCTACCGGTTAAGGGAGGTTTTGGATGGACACAACTACCAAACAGTGCAGTAACAATTCCCTTGTATCTTCTAGCAAAACACAACCCAATATCCTGCACTACCATCTTTTGCCCTCTTCAACACCGTACACTTCCTTCCTCCTTCCATTCCTTCCAAACATCCCTATTCTATCACCCTCCTCGTTTGCTCGATGCTCTCCCCTCTATCACAGTTTTTAACATCCCATTCCCATTCTAAACGATTGAGTTCTTTTGATTTTTCACAAAAATCCCTTCTCCCCTCCCACCATACCTACCACTGCTTCGTTTTTTCCTTTCTGTCCACTTCATCTTCTTCATCCTTCACCAATACATATATCAAGTCTTCAATCTACGTCTAGCATTTGGAATATGGGATGAAAAATAATCATGATAATAATAATTAAAACTGAGTCGTAGTTCTTTATCTCATTTAACGGCGTAAGTTTATTTTAATCTGTATCCTGTTTATATGATCAATTGATATCTATGTGTAGTTGAAAACTGTTTAAGTTGGAGGTTATTTCTCTTGGTAATTTTCCTATTAAAACCTGGGCTGTTCGATTGCTCTGCTGTATTACGAGGCGTCAGTTGATCAAGTGTAAAGGTGTTTGTGCAAATTACTGCAATTAATTACGTCTGCGCCGTGATGTGGAACTTTCGGCGTGAGAGAGCTGTTTTCACTCGAAAAAGCATAGCCTTTCATCTTCCCATTTGTACATTTTTATTTTTTACCACTTGTAAGTGGTGAACACGTGTGCATTTGCGCTGTTTTCTCTCAAAATATAAATTTCATAATGCATTGAAAAGAGTCGGGTGCACATTTCCCCAAAAAGTGAGGGACGTTGAACCAAATAAATAAAATTAAATTCCTAATGCCTGAAAGCAACGGCTCCATGACTGAGGGGCAGCTACAGCGGCGATAACTTCCCAAGATAACTCGCTTTTTTATATATATATACATACATACATATACATACATATATATATATATATACAATTTATCGTCGGGAAATGATGAAGTCGAGCCCGGCGGAGCTGGACTTTGGCCGGGGTGGCAGCACCTCCGGCCGGGACGGAAATTTCTGCCCGATCGGACCCCAATGTGTGAGGGAAGCTGGTGCAAGGGTTGGTCGGACGGCTGAGGGTGGGGGTTGGGTATGCTTAGGGTTGGTGGGAATGCCAGAAGGTAGGATGTTTTTGAAAAGGAGATCTTGGAGGGAGCAGCTGAGGTGCACCTTTTCCCATTTCCGGTCCTTTCTCTCCAGTCTTCCCTCCCCAAAGACGCCAGGCCGTCACTGCTTTCGGGGGCAGAGTTCTCTACCCTCCCTCTTCCCTCAGGTCCGCGATGCTCAGGACCCTTCCACCCCACTACTCTCCATTCCCCGCCCACGCAAGCACCCCGCCGACCTCTTCGCAACCCCCGAACTCCTCCCCCCACCCGCTGCCGCATAACCAACCCTCCCTTTCAGATTCCCTCGGCTTGCTCGCTCCACCATCCTCGCAGGATCACCTCCCTCGGCAGCAGGCCTTCCATTTCCTGCCCCTTCCCGTTCCACCATTCCCAGCCTGCACCGTCTCTCCTCTCCCTGCCCTGGTTCTCCCTCCCCCGTCCTTCCTCCCCCGCCGTCCTCCTCCCGTTTCACTCCTCTTCTTGCCTCATCCCCCACCAGTATCAGTTAGCGTACTCCCTCGCGTTATGTTCCCCTCCCTTCTTTTTGCTTGCATGCGCACCCACTTTCGGCATAAAACCCTTCGGTGGCGTGGGGAGATGGGAAGGAACCAATAGCCTGGAAATGGGCTGGTTAAAGAGGCCGGGAATTGTAGTAGCACCAGCGGTTGGGTTGTTCGCCTTCTCCCCCTCCGATCGAGCGGCAGGAAGTGGGCTGGTATTTTCGGAGGAGAGCATCGTCGCGGCCGGCTTAGGGTCGAAATTTGTTTGTTTTTTGTTGTTGCGCCATAGCCTTATGGGCCCAAACGTTTTGGTGTTCCTGTTTTACCCATCCCTTCCCTTTCCTCCTCCCACATAAGAGTGCCCTCCTGTCGGTAAACCTCCTGATAGCTTCGCGTCGCAACAGGTGTGCTGGTGAGTTAATGCGTATTGAGATTGCCCGCCTGAAAGAAGAGCTGCGGCGACGTTGAATATCTCGTGTTATGCTTGGGGGCCGTTGGCCCCTCGGCGTCCATTGCAACGAGTATTCCTTCATTCCAAAATGCACCCGAGCGATGGGGTTGCTCCATAAGAGAGAGACACCGTCACCGGCGGATTTAACTTTTCGTTGGAGAACTGCGAGTGGTACCCGAAATTTACTTGAAATTTCGGGTACCACCCGTTTACTCCCAAACGGTTTCACGTACTCTTGAACTCTCTCTTCAAAGTGCTTTTCAACTTTCCCTCTCGGTACTTGTTCGCTATCGGTATCGCTATAGCTCCAATTCTAGAAAAATTCCTCTTACGATACAGAATCAACGAAATCGAACCCTAGTACCCCTAGTATATTTACTTAAAAGGTGAGCATTTAATGATTTTGTCAGTTATTGCATCATAGACATAGGCTGTCTGTGCAAGAGTGCTTTTTATGTACTAATATATATTCAAATGCATGCACTGAAAACCAATGGGCTATTATTGGGAGTGCATACTCGTACATAGATGGTGCCCTACTAATTCAAGCCACAGCCCTTTGCGACGGCTAGCGGATTAGGTTAAAGATGTAGATCGCGATCTCTATTAAGAAAAATTACAGTTTTGCTGGTTAAACTTTGTAGTACAATTGCAATCAACTTGGTTGATGGCGTATATGATCCATATTAGTCGAATACGTAGTGTTTCCTAAACTATTATTATTTTTACCACGTGGAGCTCCTTGAAGAATTAGACTGTTTTCCTCAGTGCTTCTGAAACGTTGCCATCATCTCGGGTTATCTATGCAAGGATTATTTTGTAGCTCTGAAAGACATTCTTTTAGCTTCCATATCTGCCATCACGTCCTCAAACCTTTTCTAGCATAGTTCCCGACACTTTCGGCATCCGTTACCTGCGTCTCCCGATTATTTCTCGTTCTCTCCGTGTATTTATTGCCTTAATTTACGGTCCGTAGTAGGCTATACTATTTGAGGAGGTGTAACCCTCTTCTTCAGCTGAATCTACAAGATGCTACATTTGACAATTGGAATTAAATTTTAAAAAGTGTGTAGTGATGAATTTTTGGAATGAAAGTAGTTCCCTCTCGAACGCCTACTTCGCCGTTTTCAAATACTTTTATGTAATATCATATGACACCTTGTAAGCCGCCCCTAAGGTGTGTAGCAGGGAGTGATTCAATGCCAATTATGGAAAATTAGAATATAAGTTAAAAAAAAGTGGTTTGATTATTAAAAGTCAATATAAGTTTTTGGTAAGAGTAAGTATATACATGAAATATATGAATAAATGTATGAAATAATTCAAGAGATGCCTGTGGTGGCAACAAAACAAGACAATGATAAATGTAATTTCCAATCTCATACTACATACTTTTAAAGCAAAAAAAGAATTGGCATAAAAATGTTGGAAAAACATCGAAACTAGTCATCTTAAAAGTGAAAAACTGCAATAGTGTTTTTCATCTTTATAGTAGCCTTGTACCACATCACCCCTGGCACAGTAATAAGGTTTCTTCGATCTTACACGCCAGCCAAAGTCGACAATTGACTTATATGTAGTAAGATGCACTGTAAAGAAATACTTCAGAATAAGACATTTCGACCATGTTTCCTTCGGTCTGTTTCCATTTCCACGCTTGAAATTCTGTTATTTCATCCTTTGATGAGTGAAATAAAATTATTTTTTAGGGAAGGAATTTTTTTCATCCTCTTCTGGCAGGAATTCGAATGTAATATGGGGTTTCGGGGTTGAATAATACTGCTACAAGCCTGATGTGGTGAATGAAGTCACTTGTTGGTGAAAGTGACGTTGAAAAAGAAATTTTGACGATTTAGTTTGCCATCGTGAACGAGTGTGCCAATTTTATTTATTCTCTGATTTGGGGTCGACTCGAGAAGCACTGTGAGTGGGTTGATAGTTGTTACCTAGGAACATCACACTGGTCTGTAGATCCAGACGTTACTCGACCGACTCCTGCTTGCTCTACTCGGACCGGTCTTGGTTTGTGAAAACTTTTTCTGCACAGAAACCCACTCTCGCAATCGTACTATCATAAATATAATCAAAAATGAATACTCCAGAGTCAGAAACTCCAACTATGTGTCCATCATACCGTTCCAATTTTCATGCATGGGTGTTTGACAGGAGGTTTTAGTGCACCAGCATTTTATGTGTAAATAAGAAATTATGAATAAATACTATTAATGGATGTTATCACATCCACTTAAATATAAACACAACACATACCCATGCATGTAAAAATCTATTTACGCCATACCATAATGTTTGTGTTCGAGTCAAGCTTTAAGCTTTGCTTTTTACAGCTGAAATGTAGAAGTTATTACGGTTGATTTTATTAATGTCTTATAATTTGCGAGGGAAAAGCGAGTTTTAAGAAGGATTTTTTGGTACTTTTCCTCATAACAGTATGTTTCAATTAAAAAATAAAAGGTTCTATATTGAAAAACCTTATTTTGTGGAAAATAGAAAAAGAGCTTATTTTTAAAATATGAATTCTTTGCACTGTATAGAGCCGGAAACTGTGAATCTTGTTCGAAAAACTAGTACTTGAATCAGGCAGGGATGTGTTTATTTATTTCATTCTACGCTTGTGTTCCAATCGGCCAATGTAATGAGGTACCACCATCGTTCACTCAGCTTGTATTTGTTGCGTGAAACACCGAAATGATTTTCACTTGGGAGCCCTGGATAATTAATGATCAACGAAGAAAGCTGCGGGATGGGGACGGGAAACATTCTTCATTGTTCTGGAAACGTTCCCTCATCACAAAACTTACTTTTGCGGCGATAACCTCTTCAATTTAAATTTCCAGAAAACCATGAATTTGATTCATTATCGAAAAATTTTGCTACTACGCATAATCATATAAGTAGTTGACTTTACGACGAGGCACGCACGGGGCGTGGTGGATTGTGTTATCACTGGGACGAAAATCTCTTCTGTTTCAGGAATTAAATTATCTCTGTAATCACGTGTCGCTGTAGAAGTGGATATCACCTTTTCTAATGAATTTGTAGGCGGGTAGGGGTATCAGTGATCACTCCTTAACTTTTCAAAATGGTATTCATTAAAAACATTACATGAAGGAATATTTTATAGTTGCGTGCAATGCTCATCCAATGAAAGTTCATGAAATTATAAGTAGTTGGTTGACATAATTGATGTTTGTAGCGGAACTGATACATTCCCCATATAAATTTTAATTGCATATGGAATTATGTGCTTATTTGAGATTAATGTTAATTCGCTCTTCCTAATTAGCTCTCGTGAACGGCGTGATTTATTTCCCTAAACAATTTATTAGCGAAGAGATGCTTTCGCAGAGACAACTCGTACAAATGGTTATCTAATTTAAATGATTTAAACTATCTGTTTAAATATCTTTCATTAAATTCCTCGCAAGTTGGTTAATTTTGCGTTACTCTCCCTGAGTAAATTTGAGCGTTTTATGTTGCACGTTCTTGTGTTGGTAGAATTTAGCCTTGCTACTTACCAAAATCTAGCTTGCACGTTATTGGATAAATTTCTTACTGCTTCATAAGGTGCAATTATTTGCTAGATTATAACATATGTAATTGCATGCGAGTAAAATGAAAGGAGGTAGATATGTATTTGCATGCGTGTAAAATGATAGGATGTTTCTAATAATGTATGCACCACTGTGGATTTGGGTTTGCATTTATGTGTTGGTTTTGAATGCGGTTTTTTTCCCCTTTTTTGGGTGGTGACCGATGCCACACGCCCTTGCGGCAGCTTGCGGGGTATTCTATGGATGTAAACTGTGATGTGGGGTTCTAAGAAGAAAATATCATTATTTGAAAACTAATTTTGAACCATTCTATTTGGATTCATCGTGGGCATATTCTATCAATCGTGGGTATACTATTTATATGGGTATATATTTTATATGTATAGTATTTATGTGGAATCATCGTGTAAAATGTCCTGGTAATGCGATTATCAAGTTTTTTTTCTATGTAATGATAGGACACGTATCGAACATTTAATCTAAGAATGGGTTGGGTTTATCAGAGTACATAGCGCCCAATGAAAATTTTCCTGGGCAATGAAAGAAACCTAACAGCCCTATAAAAAACGAGTAAGCTCTGGCAAGAGAATTACACCGCCAAGAAGCGATTATGATAAAGGCACACGAAAGAACTTTTTCCACCGAAATTTTCGAAGTTAGAAAAAACGAAAAGTGGAGATATTTATGATAATTATTTCCTGTAAATAAAAAATATGTAATATGATATAAATTTGTCATGTCTTGCTAGGTCCACTATCACCTGGAATTTTATCTAATGAAGTATTTGTGATCCAAAAATCTTATTCATTTGGAAGGTAGAATCCACTTTAAATGGCTAAATCAAGGTAGTGGGTTTAATGCCTCGTAATATTAGCGCTTACCGATTCGTTAGCATTATCGTTTGGCAAGACATTATTCTGAACATCACCCATTTTTAAGTGCCTCTCGACTAGTGTATCGAGAAGCAGGTCATTTTGGTGCTGATACCGTAAAAATAATCTATATTTCATGCGTACTCTTGACTTCTATTAAACAGTCCCGGAGAATTATTCCTTCTCTCTTCAGCATTCGTTCATTGAACTAATTTCCTCCCGAGGTGTCCGTCCAGATGGCGGACGAGTCTCGACACGTAAACTTTGGTCGCCCCTTATACAACCCTGCATGAAGTGAGACGTTCTTCCTCCGAGCTAAATATTAAGAAAGTGGCGTATTAATATAGACTCAGCTCGCCTTCTCTTTCGAATACATTCACCTGAGGGAATTTCGTTAAAGTAATTCGACATTCCTCTCGAGTCTAGGGATTGAGAAACCACGATGAGACGTTTGCATTCACGAAATACCTTTGCTCTGCACTTTCTGGCGCTCATAATCCGCGGCGACTTGTGAATTCAAAGGGTTTCGTGCTGAGTTCGGTGTTTTATGAGTGGAGGAGCGAGTGGAAGTAGAAATAACTCAGGAAATAAATTTTCGATCATGAGAATTTTTCCATTTTATCCAAATTGCCGCAACGAAATCATTAAGGTGCCCAAAGGTTATCTGCATGCGTTGTGTAATTCTATTGAAGTAGGTATACTCCTGATTAATTGATACATAGTGAATGATTATTAGCTTTGCGATCAAGCGTCGAACGTTTGTAGACATGGGTGGGCTGAAAAGTTTTCGACCTAACAAAGTTACAAGACATTTTTTCTGAAATTTTCTGTGTCGGAAACTTTTCAAATCACCCACGTATAGTGTATTGGGCAAGGTAGTGTGAGTATCCTGTTGGGTTAATACTGGCAAAGCACCTGTGTGATGGTCATAATAGGAATTTACATCTGAGATTGAGTCATAGTTTCATGAATCCGTTTTTCGATATAAATTCATAAATTTGGTATTTGAAGATCTGTATTCATTCATAGGATAGTTACTGGAATCAAATGAGCGTCGAAGATAAAGTTTAGGAATGGCTTAATTGCAATGGAGCGTGGACGACTTCATGAGAAAAGAAGGAAACATGTCAGACGGGAGCGGTTTCGACAGGTAAAATGACAAAGATTAGACACGTGGAAGGTATGGTGATGAAATATTTGGTACCTACATCATTGAGGACACCCACACCCTCAAATGCATGCATACGAATGCATCGCACATTCACGTACACTCACTCTTGGGGGAAACGTCGAGCAGAGACAACACATTTTCCCTAGTTCGACGAAGACAGTATGACCATCGTAAAGTAAAAATACATTGTATATATTATAAACATATATATATGCTATGGGTGTGTACACACACACACACACACACACACACACACACACACACACACACACACACATATATATATATATATATATATATATATATATATATATATATATATCTGTATATAAAGGTGCTCTATGAGAAGAAAGACCTTCATTAAGGCGTTACTGGGATGCACAATAGAGCAATCGGGGCTATTATATAGGATGCGTTGGTATGTAAGGCTGAGAGGCAGAGATAGAAGCGAGTGGACTTGTTAGAATTGGCACACTCATCAGGGAAGTGAGCCCGAAGAGAGGAAGAAAAGGGTACATTCAAAGAAAGAGACAAGGGGGTCAGGACCGATATCGTCAAGGTTACCCCTATCATTGGGAGCGTGAACCGTCTCTTGGATTTCAATTCGGAGGGAGGCGTGAACCCGCAGAAGTCAGTCGTGAATTTAACATGGGACCAGATGAACTTCAGTGGATAGTTAGGTGAAAATGAACGAATCAAATCAACATTTTTTTTAATTCTCCGAGAGATATCAGTTTTGCGTTGGACTCAGTTAATCCAGGAGCGTGGTGACTTAATAGCTAAAGAGTTTGATTGCTGTTCTGACCTGTGTCCTATCCATGTGACGCTTCAGAACGCCTTTAGCCTCAGTCATTCTGTACCAGATCTACTTGGGAAACTGCAGGCGGTGCCCCTGCCCCCTACCACCATTCGTGAATTTAACATGACGTACGTTTAGTTTTACGAGAACATCTGTATAATTTCCCACAAGCCGCCTCAAGGGCGTGCAGCGGGGGGGAGTATTAGGTCATCAGCCATTCATGCAAAACCATTGCTTCTCAAAACCCTTATTCCATATGTCAGTTCTACCCTCACAAATCAGCTGTCTGAGTGTAGTGGCGGGCTATCGTTTGGGTGGTTAATGTTTTTTCCCCTTCTGTTTAGTATTCCTGAGAACTTCTGTGGTGGGTGGAATTGGCACTTGTTTATAAATGGTTCTGCTGCTAACACGCGCCACCATATAGGTTATTTTAAGAGGTTTTAAGGGGATCTTTTTTTCTCTTTCCCTCATCCCTTAACATTTCCACCTGGCAATTGCACCCTCTTTTACCCACCTTTTTGTTGGATCGCGGGGTATATATGTGGACGTGGATGTAGATTACCTGAAGCTATACCCAGCAGTAGCAGTAGTTACAGGTAGGCTATATAAGTTACAGGTATAGGTTACTGTATCAGGTAGGCGACCGACAGCCGAGGTAATTTGCGCCAGAAAGGATTAGTGGGCACTTCAATAGGGGTAAGATATTTAGGAGATGGAGGAAGGGTGGAGAGAAACCCGGCGTCGGCGTTAGTCTACTCTTGACGAGAGACACCAAGGAGTCCGCAGTTTAACGTTCCATCTGAAGGACGGCGTACTCACTTGAAGTGTCTCCCGCATAGCACCCCAGTGGGGATCAGGTTACCATTGAAAAATCTGGTCTCCACCGCGATTCGAACAGGGATATTTGCTTCCCAGCGTGGGAAGCAAATATCTTAGCCATTGCACCATCCCGATTCCTAGCTATACTGAGGCAGAAGAGAATAACCCCGAATTCTATTTTCCTCAGGGTCTAAGCCTAGCCTGGTGTGGGATACATCTCCTGCCACACATATTTCTGGTGGCTTTCAGGGCATTATATAGTTGTTGATGTAAACTAGTATGTATTTACTTCATAGAGAAATATAGAAATAAATTTCTCTAAACTCGGCAATATTTTTTCATCGGACAAATTTTGAAATTAAAGGTGTCGTTGCTATAATTAGATGCATTTCTACGGCAGAATCGGATCATAATTTTTCATTGTCATCTCTCGTCATTTTAAAAATATTTGTCATTTATGCTTTCCAATCAAGGTACTTAAAAATACGATGGACTTTTTCTGCGTTTTTCAACTAAAAATCACAAGCAAACAGTTTCTATGGGAACTGTTGTTTGAATTATAGATATTCACGCCAACTCAAGATTATAATTATAAGAACTGAAACTACACGGGCTCCCTGTCACTCCAATATGTGGTCACCGTTACTTTAAGAAATACTTGTAGGCACAAGATTTCTATTGTTGCAGAAATATTCTCTCATGAATCCCGGAGTTGCTACGGTTTCGCCGAGACTCCTTCGAACTCCTTTAAAAGATGAACAATGAAGAAAGAAAAATTAAGAAAATAAGAATGATTTTGAACTCTTGAATTTTTATGCTACTCGCCTTTTGAGTTCGTTGTTTGCGAATTTATTGCGGAAGGACGGCAGAGTATAATGATGTGACGAAAGAGAAGAATTAATACGCTTTAAGAATTCAAACCTTAGCTGCCTAACAAAGGGTTTGTTTTTGTGAAAGAGAGATTTCATTTCACCTCGTGCCAAGACCGCCGGGGTGTGGGATCACGGTCTCAGGGTAATGAGTTCATTTATTTTTTTTTTACTTTTGTATACGTGACATATTTGGTCACCAGGCAGTGATATATTTTGAGTTTTGCTGGGAGAGTGCCGAATGAAGGAAGACTATTTGTGTGCGGGGTGCACTGATAATTAACTGTAATAAGTTTGTTTTCATTCGTCAAATAAAATCACTCGTGCAGAATCATTTTCGTCTTCGAGAGTATTCTTTTCGAACTCAATGCCCAAAAGAAAATAACACAATTTATTAGGCTCGATCTTTCATCTGACCATCTTCTTTGACCCAAGAATAAAGTATGGATAAAGTAGATGGTGTTTGCTTTTAAAGCACTAATATTAAATTAACCGCAAGTATGTATATAAATATGTATATAAAAATAAAGAAAATATAGATATATATATATATATAATATATGTACGCAAGCCGCCGCAAGGGCGTGTGGCGGGGGGTGTTAGGGCACCACCCGTAAATTAGGGAAATATATATATATATATATATTATAAATAGTTGTATATCATAAACAGTTTTATTTTCTCATGAAGGATATAGATGGAATGAAGGAAGATATTTAGTAAACGGTCATCAAGAATCATCATAATTTCTGGTAATAAAATCATTATTTCTGAAAATACACGTTTTAAATATTTAATTACCACAAAATCGTAAGAGAGTACTGTCAAAATTAGTACACAGCGCATTACTTTGCACGGACAAAATTTTTGATGAAGAATATTCGATTATTTCAAAAAGTATGTGCTGACTGGTTTGCAGACGTTGTCCACACAATTTTAACACTAACATTTTACCTTTGAAACATACAGGAAAATACATGATAGCATTCCTAGTTCTTTTATGGATTCCGGGGCCTACGTTTCTTCCACCTAGTTGCTTTTAAGATATTTCCTCTATATGTTCCTTAAAATGGGCATTCCCATTATTTAATACTGCGATGACATTTTTGAAAATTAGCCTCTGTTACGATGTCCAATTTTCTTCGGTTGATTCCAAGATGGTTTCAAAGACACATTTGTTGTCGAGAATTTCGCGCCACATGAATTCCACCGGGTATAAGTCCAAATGGTGACGCCCTGTAGGTACCTAAGTGTGTTTTATTACGCCATTTGGCGGGGCTTCACTTCCTCTCAAGAGTTTTTATACGCGGTCTCCAATGTAAGAGTCGATGAAGTTTACCCACGGTTCATCGTGAAAGGATTGTATCCCACGTCAACCATTTCAATTTGGATTCGTCTTCAGATTCACAATTCCATGACGAACATAAAGGTATTCATTTTCAATATCTTGCGGAAGAGAATAATTTTCATTTAGTGAGCGTAAAATTTTGCGAAGTGGCCCGGAATAATGCCAATACTATGACAGCTAAGTTGAGCATTTGCCCGGAGAAATTTCCGCTTTTAATTTATTTCATACGAGAAAAATTGGGCAGGCACCCAAAACACGTCTTTATTTTCATCATTACAAACGTGATCTTTTACAACAACGAAACTTGCTGTTTTCCACTGAATAAAGGTTTTGTTACATCTACATGGAACCCTGTAATCCACCCAATATATAATAGTTTCTGGTAGTTTCGATTCTCCTCCATTATTTTAATTCAATAAAAAACATAAAACTATCGAAACTAAGCATCATAAACGAAAAACTGCAATCTTATTCTTCGTCTTAGTGGAAAATTTCCACCACATCACACGTTACACGGTAATATGTGATCTTGGACATCTAGCGCCAGCCGGAGTTGATCATTGACTGAATTTTAGTAAGATAAAGAAATACTCTAGAATCAGAAATGTAAAACTTGTGCCCATCCGTCCGTTTAAATTTTCACGCTTGAAAATCGATTATTTCGTCCTTTAATGAGTGAAATAAAATTGTTCTGTCCGCAAAATTCATTTTTTTACACTCTTCTGGCATAAATACGTACATAACGTCTATTAAATGGGGTTTTCGTGGTTGAATAATAATTATTATACAACCACGAAAATAAATTATAATTTACTACTTCAGGCCTGATGTGGTGAAAGAAGTCACATGTTGGTGAAAGAGTAAAATTTTGTCTGAGTGTTCTAATTTTATTTATTCTCCAATTTGGGGTCGATTCGTGGAGCACTGAGAGTGGGTTTGATAGTTAGTTGTTACCGAGAAACATCATACAGGTCTGCAGATCCAGAAAGTTACTCGACCGGCTCCAGTTGGCTCGACTCCGGCCGCTATTTGTTTTTGGAAACTTTTCTCCGTACCAAAAACCCACCATAGCTCTTTTATTCACACAGATGGGTTGGTAGGGACGGGTGATGCTTGATTAAACTTGACCCGGAGGGAACTTTCGCACACCGATAAAATATTTCGTCTCGTTTCGCATTTCACCGGAGTAGGTACCGTTCTTTCCCCGGTATGAGCTGGAATGTGATCATGATCATGCGGAGTTAATCCATGATGTTTTTTTCTTTGCAGACACGTGAATGCTCTCCCCATGTAATTTCTTAAAATTTGCGAATAAAATCTGCCGAGTAATGTCTTACCGCTTACTGCTCTCTCTCTCTCCGAACTCTTTTGTGTCTGCGTCAAAATCTCCCCCGGAGCGCACTCACTTATTTTGTTGGCGTCCGCGGTCGCTTCGGTTGCCAAGTCCGACTAATTTCGCAATACTTTTTGCATCTCGCCAGCGACATGAAACATTTATTGATCCGTCTGCCTTTTTATATAAGCCTCGTCGTCTTAAACATTCTCATGTTGGTCGCTGGTGATACGTTAAAACGGTCCGACATTTTATTTTTATTACCGGCGGGAAAGGGACGCGCGTGTTTGCTCAACGTGCACGACACTTAAAAGAAAAAAAAGTTAGCTCGGTTGATAATTCGCTGAAAAAGTAGGTTTATCACCGCCGTGGACAAATGCTCTGAATCCAACTCCTCGCTTTATTTTATCAGAGCGTTTAGAATCCTGTTTATTGCTGTTGTACGCGAACGGAAGTTAATCCTCAAGCTTCTCATTTAAAATCAATGCAAGGTCTCGTTGAAATTGATAATCTCCAATAATGGGTTTCCAACAGCATCAAATTTGAAAGATTAAGCATTGATGATAACCTGCGGAGGAAAAGCCAAATAATTTTCCATCTTCACCCATAATTCATATGTTTTCATATGTTTATATTGATTTATTAGTGATTACGTACGCTTTTTCATTACTCCATAGAGACCTATACGTAGTCATTTTAAAGGAAGCGACGGATAGAAAAGGGACCATGTATCATGAACTTTGGCGAATATTTTTTACTTTGATAAATTTCATAATAGATATCACTTACTAATGTACAGGCAAAATGAATTTTTCCTGCTGTCCACCAATCAGAAAATTATCTATTAAATGGTGTTTTTGTTCTCTCGTACACATATTAGTGACATTGATTTCAAATTTTTAACGAATTTAAACTTTTAATTCAGGAGAAAAGGTTATGAAATTAATTTTCTTGAAACATTAAGGGGCCTGACCTCCTTTAGGGGTTTTTTTATATCCGGTTCTGATTGAGCAACATTCAGCAACATTGGTATTTGCTATACCATTCTGCCTTCCCTTTCCCCACTCTGCCCCCCTCACCTCGCATCTCGACTGATTCCTGGATACACGCTTGTCATAGACGTAGGCACCCTCACCGAACTGCGTGTTGCCGTGAGGTGTGATCCGATACGCCATCCGTTTGGATCCTAAGCCAACTTAATCGCTTCATAAATTCTTCGTGTCGGTGAAGGTCTGCTCTCATTAGTGCCGGGCTATTTGTCGATTCGTAAGAGTGGCAGCTGACGAATGTGCTCCACTTGTTTCCCCAGGCGATCGAAATCATTTGCGCAGCTGCTGGATGGTCAAATTATCTGACCAGAAGGTAATCGTGGAGGAGTGCTGGGGAGTTTGGGGCGGAAGGAGGCTGGGAGGGGTGAGTATTCGGAGCGGGATAAGTGGCCCTTAATCCCATAGTAGACTACGTCACCCGAACGTGGTTCAGCGAGTATCAACTGTGTCCTCTTCGCCGTATTCAGTCAGTGAGATGGCTGAATCGAATCGCATGGGAAGAGAATAATGCTACGGCGAAAAGAGGAATGGACGGAATTTAAGTATTTAATTTCGAACTAAAACAATTCGCAAAATTTCCTGTAAACAGAAGGCACACGACTGATGTTGAAAAAACGAGTCATGAATTACTTCTTTATTCTGATAATTTACACCTCGATAACGCGGGAATCAGATTGAGATCGGGAAATTACCAAATTTTTCCAACAAGTTTAAAGAAATTCGTCACATTAATAAAACATCTCAGTCGTGTGCCTTGTGTTTCTAGCTCAACATTCGCGAATTGTTTTAGTTCGAAATTAAATACTTAAATGCCATTTATTCCTCTTTTCGGGTTTTCATTTTACGCGATGGACCATTATTCTCTTCCCGTGCGATTCGATTCCGCCATCTGGACCTGGTGATGACGTTGTCCGTCGAAACCTGATCTAAATAAAATTCTATGGAATTGCAAAGTTATAGTTTTTCATTATAAAATAAAGGAATGTCCTTGTCACACATTTTCCTCGCTTTCTAAACTAATGAACTCGCATTAATTAATGTGTTTTTGAGGGCAAGATAGTAGTTGTGTGGTTTTCAATCCCCTTATGAAAACTTAGAAAGGTTTCTAACTTGAACATTTTAGAGTCAAACCGTGGGGAGATGACGAGCTTGAGGGAGTGATTTTTCTAACATGGAACTTAAAAAAAATCATAATAGCGTAATGGTAGTGGACGTATCACTAATAAAAAGACCCAGACCTGAGCAAACACGCAGGCAACATTTCTCAAAACGGCCTCATTCAAGCCCCGCACTGTTCAATCCCCTAATTTTTATCCCTCGGCACTAGTCACGTGACGCTCATTTCCCCATAGCGTCAAATACGACGCCGAGATCTAGTAATACCTCTTAAATTCGAGGCGAATAGCTTTGAAGACATGATCTTTCAGGTAAGTGTTCTCTCAGGTGAATGAAATGTGGGCGGGAGGCGGAGAATGGCTTTGTGAAACCTGGGGAAAGGGAAATGACAGTCACGATCCACATATTCATTTCAAAATGGAGCTGCTGAGTTGCGCCCCCTCCCCACAGCATGCTTTTGCGGACGTTACCAATTTCTCCCGATTTGCATATGCCTTCCTCTACCCCCTTTTCGGCCATTCTCACCGTTTTACGGAGATGATACTCTGCGGGACTGAGCCGTGAATTTGGACACAAAACAAAGTTTCTGGAGCATTATGGCTTCCGAATGTGTTGGTGAAGCGGGGATAATCTCCCTTGTCAATTCAAGCACATTCATGCATTCTTCTGCTTTCTGGTTTTCTTACTTTGACCCTAACTGTGGTATTAAACGTACGTTGATTATAACGTTCTTATTATTTTAATTATGGTAAAATACCCAGATATTTATAAACTAGAATAGATTTAAAAAACTAGAATATTTCATATTAAAATCTGTATTTCTCGACCTGAGAAGCGATCATTCAGTGGACTAGGCAGTATAAACCCGGTCCAGCAAATAGGTTTTTCTCTGGACATACGACCACTTTGTTTCTTTCGAGTTTTTACTTTTGATCATAAAGTTTTAAGATTTGGCGCACGTGTGAAATGAGTATATTAATACTTATATACATATATGAGTTTCTTATTGGTTTCGTTAATCATGTATACTCGCTTTCCTTTCGTCTAAAATGTTTCCTTGCGAAAATTAGAATCTATAGCAGTCAAGTCTAATTATCTCCATTCGCAAGTCAAGGATTACCGCCGTCCGAAAAAAACTTGTCCGTAAGTGCTTATCTGACATATTCGGTGTGGTCAGCAGTTGTGTATACGCTGTGCATGGGTCTATTTTGAAATAAAATATAGCACGCAGAATACTATACGGTACAAGAAGGTTGTTCGAAACGGATTTCAAACGTCCAGTCGTTGAAAGTGAAGTAAAAATTAATAAATTATCTAGGGATTGCATATTTATTGTTACAAATGTAGAAAGGATAGTAAAATTATTTTCTAAGCTCCATTTAATAGTAAAATAACTTTTACCCGTCTCGTTATGCTTCCCCCTAGGAGTCCATTGATCTACTAGTGCATATATTTTGTATTGACGTTCTACATGATGTTATGGAACGAGTTTCAACTATGTTATTATTATGCAATCTAGGTCTAGGTCTAAGGTCAAGGTAGGTTTTGAATGGGCACAACTACACTGCAACATAACATTTCGGTCCTCCTAACAAAACACAACCCAACATTCTACTCTAAAACAGTCCCCTCTTCATCTGTGTATACTTTAATCCTCCATTCATCCCAATTATCCTTATACTATTCCTGCCATTTCTTCGTTCAACTAACATTTTCCCCTCTATTACAGTCTTCATCATCCCACTACCGATCAATACGTCCTTCATCCATTTTTGCTGCCTTCTTATAATTGCTCCCAACAATCCCCTCTCCTCCCCCATCATATCTAGCACTTCCTCGATTGTTTTCGACCCATTTTATCTTCTCAATTATTCTCCACATTCACATTTCAAAGCCTTTATCATTCTGCTTCAGTGACCATGTTTCCGCGGTGTACATAACTACGCTCCATATCAAAGTTTTCACGTGCCTTTTCTTAACATTCTTACTCAACAGTGATCCTCGCTACCCATCCATCTCACGGTCGCATAGACCTAAATTGTCTTTGTTTCTTCTTTCTATCTCTTCCTTTATATTCTCTAATTTTCCTGTCCTCAACATTGTCCTAACATTACAAGGTCCTATTCTAACTAATTCGGCCTTCTTCTTCTGCGTATTATTCCCTGCTGCTTTCGGTTTTGATTTATAAGGCTTTCGTGATATGACGTCCGACGAAGCCTTGCCTCTGCCGCTGCCGGGGGCGACACACGGCCGATCGGGCCAAGTTCCATAGTTACCAAGACTCATTTTATTTACACTGTTCATCATAAAAATCATGAGAATAGAAATTGAGATGGTTTCCCGTTGCCTTTCTCAATAGTTTTTTTAACGTGACACCATCACCCAATTGCCGCCCCACTGGGGTCAGACGTCTTTGCAGCTGCCTCACTGAGGAACAGACGCTGCGTGGACTACCTTTCATTTGGCTCCTAACCTTCGACCTATCTGGCATGGGTGATCCTACCGGGAGTAATTATCATTGCTCCCGCCAGCAAAGCTCTAGGGTTATCGGAACGCATAAGCCCTTCCGCCACGTCAAGGCTGTAGTTCATGGGAGGGTTTCAACTATATACATAATTCGTATATTGATTAAAAATGATTTTATGTACATTTCCCCATATATTTTTATGACAAAACCTGGCCTCAACAAAATATTGCCATCGTTATATGTCAGCTGAAAATTTTTAATCGATACATGGTTGTGTGTTTTACATATAAGCGGCAATGAGTGTAAAGTAATTTCATCCCAATATTCCTAATTCTCAAGTGATGGCGAAATTTATGGAATATACGATACATCTATTTCGCCAAGTACCTTTTGGATGTGAAAGTTTGGCGTTCAGCTGGTTTGCTAGTTCTTATGTACAGGCTATCGTTACGTCGTTGGTCGGCGGAAAAAGTTTCACGAAACACCTACTCTTATTTAGCTGCCGGAAAGGTAACTTTCGATGACATTGGAGCAGTCGCCAGTCCGTGTTGCGCACCGTAGTTATCGGGTCAGCTCCAAACTCCTCGTACGTGGGTGGGTGCGTGGGTGAGCACAGGAGCAGCGAAGGGGCCCTCGGCCGACGAAAAGTTCAGGCGGAATTGACAGCGTTATCTCTTCCGTTTGGAACATCCTCCTCCTTCTCCCCTCGCCTCCCTGCTACAATCCCTTCCATTCCGAGCCATCATCCAACTCCCGTACGCACTCACCCCTCCGCTTCCCGGACCCTTCCCGGTGTCTATCCCCAGGCCCCGACGAGCGCTCCCTAATCCTAAAAACGACTTTCGAAATCCTTTAATCCGTCCTTTTAGGCGCCCACCGAGCTCCGATGGGAGCCTTTCCATCACGGCGGCTTCACTCCCATCCAGGCCCCCACTCTCACCTGACATCAACCCTTCTCGGGCATTCCCTCCGGGGATGTGGGTCTCTCCCCTACCGCCCGCCCGTCCCCGTGGCTCCGCTCCCTCCGCCGTGTTTTGGAGCCGTTCCTACCTCTTCTTTTCGCCCTACCCTCCATCCATCCTTCCTTCCGTCTCTCCCCTCCCGGGATACCTGTAGTCAAGAAATCCCGACATCAAGGCTGTTGTTGCGAGGTGATTACCCACCTGCTTCTTTTGAAGTGAATGCGCTTCTCTCCAAGGAAATAAATCACACACGAATCTAGAATTATTCTTGTGAGACCATTTGATAGCCAAAAATTTTGGCCCAAGTCAAACGTCCATCTTCAATCCGGTCGCCAATGAGTCGAAAATGACGGATTTACCCATAAATTCAGCGTATTCACTGTATCAAAACCATTGACGTTTTTTATAAAAATAAAACCACTTTGCTTTTCCACATAAACTTTTTATTCTCACGACCCAGGTTTCGTTATAGCATAACATCATCAGGTAAAAATTGCAAGTCTGACTGACTGACTGATGCTTAAGTACTGCGCCGTTTGGCGCATTTTATACCGATACCCAGCTATGCTGATAAACGGTTGTGTGATATAGGTGGCTTAAGGGCGAAATTAAGCTAACGAGTATACTATTTGGTGATTATTCGGATTCATTTAGACTTGTTTTGGCACGTTTGTATTTAAAATGGGGATTATCAGAATAGTCCCATAAGGTTCTATGAGAGGGTTACCAGTATTTCCTATTGCTTCCTGAAATGACAGGGCTAGGTCTCTTAGATAGGTTGGTAGGTTTGGTATTTTGAGGTCCTTGAGAATATCTGAGTTTCGGACGAACCAAGGGGCGTTAGTAAGAGTTCGCAAGATTTTATTTTGAAAGCGTGTCAGTTTGTTCAGGTTTTTTGCAGCTACTGATCCCCAGGCTGGATAACCGTAGGTTAAGATAGGTCGTATCATGGATTTGAACAGAAGTACCTCAGTAAGAAGACGGAGGTGACTCGTGCGCTTTATGAGGGGACTGACTGACTGACTGATGCTTAAGTACTGCGCCGTTTGGCGCATTTTATATCAGGTAAAAATACAAGTCAAGCACAGAATATATATATATATATATATATATATATCTCTGGGCGGAGGGGAAGAGGAGGTAGGAAAGAAAGGATTGGTTGAGCTAGGAAGAGGGGGGCTAACAGTCTATGGTTTGAGGCGGAGAAGGAGGATTGGTAATATTGACAAATTAGCAATAATTGGATAATTAGATTAGATAAAAACCAATTAGATAATTAGCAGGCTGGAAGGATAGGGTCAATATAATGTTGCAAAAAGCCCACCTGACATCGGATTAGTTGGCAGAGGATTAGGGGAATGATTATTGTGAACGGGGAGAAGGGCACTTAGTAATTAGTCAGGTGACTCAGTTTTTTTTATATATCAAAACTATTTACAAGTATTAGTTTTGTATATTATATTTTAGTATTATATTATTATCGAAAGTCTCATTCAAGTGCTCTTTTGATATAGCATTTACCATATTTCCTATTTTAAATGGTATATTTCTTGGATATTTTACGTTTTTCATGATAATTTCGGTCAGTTTATTCTCAGTCATGATAATTTCGGTCAGTTCGGTCAGTCATCTATTTATGGCTAAGAAAAGACATGCAAAATGGGCCAATAAACGATGAAATTACTGCTCCTGTGATATATTTGACGTCATTTCAGACAGTATCGCGAAGGAAAATTACCCAGTCAATCATCCTATTGAACGATTTTAAATTGAAAATGGAACCATATATATTGTGACAAATTAAAAAAGAATATGGTAATATATCCGGGACAGAGCATCATGAACCGCATATCTAGTGTGCGTGTTTTAGACGAAATAATTTTTTGCATGGAAATCGAGAAGTAAGATTATTGCAATGCAACAATTTCAGAGTGTAGACATCATTCGCCTTGATCGGGATTTCTGCAGTTTCGGGATTTTGGGCAGTTTCTTGAAATTTGTTTAAGATTATTGCATTGAAAGGGGACAGTAACTGAATGGAATATAGATAATTAGCATTTAACTGGTGCGATAGAGTCCGCGGGAGTGTGAATGATAACTCGGATGTTTTAATGAGGGAAGAAAGAAAAGAAGGAATGCATGTGGAAAAATAAAATTTCACGCAGTTTCTTTGTATAGCAGGCAGATAAACCATGTTGTTTCATGATAAATGAAATACCAGGGGAGCATTTATAACGAGCTTGGACCTAATTACAATAAAAATGATATATTTTTTATTTTAATAAAAAAACTGGAGTGTTAAAAATTTCTGAACATAATAGATGCCGTCCATTAATTACGCTACTCTCTTTATCGTATTTGTCAAAACTTCGCTTGTTTTTATACTAATTGTGACGCTCGATTGGACCCCTCATGGAACAATGTTGTGTCGCTCCCGCAAGACCTCCAGTCTTAGTTTTTACAGAAAAAATCCTTATCCCCACCGTGGTAGAGCGTCTATGAGTTAATTTTCACTCGATGAACATTGGAGAATTGTTGTGTTGTAACAGAATCAGATAAATGTAGAATATTTTAGTGTGACTGTATGAAAAGTGTATGATTTACATGGTGATTGAATGATAAAAAAAAATAAAATTTCACACAAAATATAATTTATCTTGATAATGACTATACGACTCGTATATGTTGGAGATATGGCCGTTAGATTAAATGAAATGTGAAACTTTAACTATCTCACTCACTTATTTATCATCCCTTCCCATCATCCCATCAGGCCATATAGGACTAAAGATGGGAAGAGAAGAAATACCATATTTTATTTTTTATCAATGTACCATTTTAAATTCCTTCACATTTGTTGTTTACTTTTCCTCCAGTTTTCATTTTCTTTACGCTACGCCTCTTTTTGCTTTCTTTGGACCACTTTAGGCCTGTTCTTTTCTGTCTTAACAGATTCGATTTATTATTTATTCTGCGAATTTCATCCAGAGCCACATCTGCGGTTTTACCCGTTCTCTATTTTCTGGGCAGTTTTCTTCCTTCATCAGGTCAACTAGTCTCAAAAAAAGTACGGTAAGGTGAACCCACTCTTCCCCTCAGGAATTTTCATTGGTCTTCTTTCTTGCCGTACTCTTCGTAGATTCTCTTTTCGCGTGGTTCGATCCTTTCATTTCGTCTTCATTATTACTGTGTACACTTCAAACGCTTCTGTTGATTATTCTTCATTCTGTTGCCTCAGGCTCGCTGATATTAAAAGAAATTCTCACAATGGTCAATTCTGCGTGTTGGCTCTGATGGTCGCTGCAATGACCATTACCGCGAAGAATGAATGTGCATGTGTAAAAGCACTCGGTTTAAAACAATGAGCGTTATCGTGTGATACGTACCGTGACATTGATGTTCCTTTCGCTTCAAGCAAATATCTCTTCTCCAAATTCCCCACTCTCCCTTCCCCTTACCGCCCACACGTTTTCGACAGTCTTGCCACCTTCGTTGAACAAATAATAATCATTTTAACGATTTAATAATTGTTCTTCGTTCAACGAAGCAGCGTGATCATCGCAAAAAAAGCTATAATAGCGTTAGATATGTTTGTATAGATAAATATATGTATATATACATATACGTGGGTCGCGGTAGTCCAGGGGGTAGAGCGTTGGACTATTGACCGGAGAGTCCCGGGTTCGATTCTGCTCTCTTACTGTTCATAACTTACGTGGGAATACTGTGTTTATGGTATATATATATATATATATATATATATATATATATATATATATATTATATATATATATATATATATATATATATATATATATATATATATATATATATATAATCTTGAAAATGACGCTCTCCGGCGACGCACAAACACACAAACACTAAGATATAAATATTACACACACAGAAACATAAAAAAGGACACTTACAGTGGATATGTATGTTTCGACGGCACGGCCGTGCCGTCGTAACGTAAATATCCACTGTAAGTGTCCTTTTTTTGTTTCTTTGTGTGTAATATTTATTATCTTAGTGTTTGTGTGTTTGTGCGTCGCCGGAGAGCGTCATTTTCAAGATTATATATATATATATATATATATATATAAATCGTGTATAACACTTTTGTGAAAGTCTCACGGGCGTGAATGATAATGTATATGAAGTTAGCAATTGTGGATAAAAACACGAAAAAAGAGAAACTCACTCGGTATCGAATTTTCGGTGGTCCAAACCACCTTTCTCAAGAAGAAGAAGGACAGAACTGTTTATATATTTCTTCGGAACCAATGACACAAAAATGTTTATAAATTTTTACGAAAAACTTAACTAAACACTGACATTTTTCAACAGGCAGGCTGCTATCTTCAAATCCTGAAGATACGGCTATCGGTTTTAAATTAAAATTTATATGTATATGTGTTTTTATATACACACACTGTACATAATTTATATATATTATATATATATATACACACACACATATATATCAAGTGATCCAAATGATCAAAATTTTCGTCTTCCACAAGAATAAATTACCTACACCCACTCATCCCTAAGCAAGCAGCCAGTTTGGGAGGGTTTTTCCTTATACGTAATGCATATTTACATATTTGCTTTCTCCTAATGGGTCTCAAGTTTCGCCCTCACGAGACCTGAATATAAAGTAGCTCTTCCGTTTATCGTTTGTTCCGATGTCTACTCGGCTTTCGTCAACAGGGCTGCTTCACTGTATATACGCTGAGCACGCACATGCATTAGATTATTGCGTGGTTAATTACATCGTGAGCACTGCTCAATAATTCAGGAGTGGAGCGAAAAGCCGCCGCATGGGTATTGAACTATTTTCAAAATGTGCGCTCGTGTTCTGTGAATTCCTGTGTTGTAAATTTGTGAATTAATATTTGGGGATTCATAACGAAAAATTAATTTATCGTAATCATGATGCAAATCTCCAATCTGGCGATTAAGTCTGTTAGCCAACAATTTAGACGTACACCTTATCCTGCAAGCAACCACTGGGGCGTGTGACAGAATAATTGTTGACTGGAATTCGTAAGGTACAATTTTTCGTTCTTTTTGTCCCTTAATTTTTTGGTTTCCAATTTCGCGAAGGAAAAATTATATTTTGGATCAATCGGTTCTGCAGTGTTATTACCTTCCCACGGTCATCTTGCATGCCAATGTTAAGAGATGCCGCTCAAATAATTTTTTTTAAGGTTAATTCCCACTATGTTCGCAAGAGTTATTCACTGAAATGATGCAGAACTAATTTAATTCGACACTTTTATGCTTATGTTCTTTTCACTCCATAAAATCGAAACGTACTCTAAATGGATTTTCGGGCCAACGTAACTTGTTGTGAACGTATGTCTGTAAAGTTTCGATAATTCGATTCTTGTTACAAGGAACGCCCTCCCAAGTAACTTATTTTCCGAGACAAACTTGGCCCATGTGTTGAGGGGACAAGGGTCTCAAGTTATACGAGTTCAGTTCAATTGGGATTCAGGTCCCAAAGGACGGTCTTACACTCGGAAAGTGTCTCCCGAGACCACGGGGCAGTTCCCTTAGCGAGAATACAAAAAGGGTCAGGGAAAACGCGGCCTGCGGACACTACATGGACCGTTAGTCTTTTTTAACTATCCATCAGCTCTAATTTTGAGTCTCATATGGTCTATGTCCAATTTAACCCTTTAGACGATGATGAATATCGATGATTAATCGATGAGCTCAATTTTATGGTTTCAATTGGTATAATTAAAAGACAAATAAAAAGTAACTCTGTATGTTTCACGCAAATTTATTTATGTACTACTGGTTTCAAGGCATAGACGCCATTCTCGTCCCCGAGGATGACGCCTTTCTGTTGAAACGGATAATTCCTTAATGCATTCGCTAGAAATAAAACAGCGATTTTTTTGTAATTCTTTGATAATTGTTTCTGTGAAATATTTATTTCAGTAAAATATTCATCGAGCCTAAAGATCGTTATCGAAAATAAAGCAAAAGGATTTCCGAATTTCATCTTTGCTTGTATGTCCTCTTGCGTTTTCAATTTTATTGTAATCCGAAAAATTTCAGTTGTAAAAAGGCAATGATACATTGTTTCATCTCTAATTTGAAATAATACAGTTTATGGGTTTCTCATGAAGGTGTATAAATTTATACATTGTCGAATTAGATCAATTGAAGCACATATCAGCTAGATTTATATTACGTACATTGTTATGATAAACTTAGTTTCGTATCTAGATTTTTTTTTAAGATACGAGGTTGGTAATCACTCTCGGAGCAAGGGTTAAATTGCAATTAAATCTCCTGCATAAATCGGTAGCAGTTCTCTTTAGCGATTATGTTGAACACCTAATTACCCCCCATGTACTACATTAGGAAAGATCATGTAAATAAAATTACAGAAATTAAGTGTAGAGCGGATAGGTTTAAGATGTACTTTTTCCTCTGAACTATAAGATATTTAAATTTAAGATAAGGAATAATTTAATGCGACCCCAGTAGGTGGGAGGTTATATTTTCCTTTTTTTTTCATTCTAAATAGCCAAGTGTGTCGTGTTTATCTCATCTAGCCCTAGTTTTTGTCCTTCTTTTTACTAACAGCTCCTGATGTATGCGTAGAAAAGTATATCACTCTTATATGTCGTAGTGCATATATTTGTAGTTATCTTAAATTGAATTATTTCAATTATTTGACCCACTTTTTATCACCAACATTCAAGAAAAACGTAATGCTTGCTGTTGTATACCTGGTGTGGAATCACACCTGCCACACTCCGGGTTTTGAATATTATTATCTATGCGTTCATCCACATTAATAAGCAAATTTAGTGTGCTCTCGGACATTTCATTACCATTGACATTCGGCAATGGTTCATTTTTCTCCTTTATGAATTTGGAGTGTTTCTCGATTGGAACTCAGTAAACTTATGCCATGATTTTTAAGGGTAGTTATGAGGTCCTTATCTTGCCTTATGGAAATAATATTCATGCAATGTCTGGCGGTCGGAATAAGTTAGTACATCGTGGCTAGGGATAAAGGGGAGAGTGAATGAAGATCAAGGTAAATGATATACCACAATAAGAAGAATAGGGAAACTATTTACACTTAGTCTAAAGTATAAAGGGAGAAATCTTATAGAAGAAACAGGGAGGGCGGGAAGGACCAATTACTTGAGAGTTTTGGGTAGGGCAAAATAGAAAAGCCAAGGAGACATAATTGGATAGCAGGGTAGAAAACTTTTTAATCAATCATAGGGTTTCCATCACCATTGTGGTGATGGAAATTATTAAATTATTTACCGTCACGTGGGCTGAGCTAAAAGGGAGAGACGAAGGTGTCGGATAGGTAGTGTCGAGGTAGTATAGGAGTGTCGAGGAGGACTGAGTCACTGGGAATTTTTCGAAGGAGACTGAAATAGTGGGCGGAGGCATACTGAGAGGCGCAAATGACTTAGACAATGCATTAAAAGGCAAAATGCTATGGAAGCGTCGACAGTGGGGAATGGGGATATAAATTATTAGAGAGCACGTAGGGTGGCCGTTTGACGTGCGTCATGAGACGTCACGTCCTCTTCCTTTCCACCCCCAATCAATGTCCTTCCCTCCTTTTGTCAGAGTGGCCAACGAATTTCAATTACAATTACCGAAAACTAAGAATGGTGGAATTCTCGCAAACCGATGCGAAAAACTAAGGTCAAAATTCGACGGAAAACACAAATTTGTTGAGAATTAATGTATATTTTACAGCTAAATAGTTGAAAATAGAAGGCGAAATTATTTTTCTCATTTTAGTATGTTAGGCTGAAAACCCTCTCGTATCTTCCCTCGATTATGTTGTCTTCACAAGCGGATAGCTTAAGTGAATTGGCTAGAATTAATTTATGTATTTACTGGTTAAGTGAGTGAACAGTGGAAGGAGAAACGATTTCTGCTATTACTGTTCTTTTCCGAAAATTATCGTAGTAATTTCGACCTTCACTTTTGCCCGCGCGTCCACACAAGTAATACAATACATTTTGATATGCATGAACATTTTTTAAAAAATTGAATTCAGAGATGAATGGATGGAATATCTTTTCAAAAGCCAAAAGCAGTTTCTCAAAAGGGGAATATTAATATTTTGCCACTAAAACTTCTAATCAGGAAACACTTCATATTTGGACACCTTAAAGTATATCTCTCCCCTTTATTCCTTAATTTTGTTTTCAAACTTTGTTTTAATTATTTTTCCGCTGCACCTTGATATCTATCACTACACTTTTCATGATATATTTTCTTACCTGAAAAATATAGAAAAAAAAGCTGATATATGATTATTCTTCCTTTTGTAATTATTTGTGAACATCTTACTAAGCATAATTTTTTTCTGGGAATCCAGCAATACAATAATCCCCCAAAAACATTTCAGGAATGAGAAAATAAAATCCATAATTACCCGAAAAGTTTTGGAATTTCAGCAAATTTTTGTTTCAATTTTAGATACTCATATATATATATTATTTATTTATATATACACACATATATATATGTATATATATATATATATATATATATAATATAATATAGATATATATATATATATATATTCAAACTTGAAAATCCCGCCATACGGCGCACAAATATTCATTCAAACAGAAATAGGTATAAGGGAAAGGGGATAGGGAAAACACATAATAGGCGAAGACAGGACATGTGGGGAAGGGCGGTTTTTGAGCAGATCACGAAAGTAAAAATATTTCCCTATCCCGGATAGGGAAATATTTTTACTTTCGTGATCTGCTCAAAAACCGCCTTCCCCACATGTCCTGTCTTCGCCTATTATGTGTTTTCCTATCCCCTTTCCTTATACCTATTTCTGTTTGAATGAATATATATATATATATATATATATATATATATATATATATATATATATATATATATATATATATATATATATATATATATATATATATACCCCCTCCCATGGGCTACAACCTTGTCGTGGTGGAAGGGCTTGTGTGTTCCGATGACCCCTAGAGCTGTGCTGGCGGGAGTAATAATAATTACTCCTGGAAGGGTCACCCATGCCAGATAGGTCGAAGGTTAGGAGCCAGACGAAAGGTAGTCCACGCAGCGTCTGTTCCTCAGTGAGGCGGCTGCAATGGCGTCTGACCCCAGTGGGGCGGCCATTAAGTGATGGTGTCACGTTAAAAACACTATTGAGGAAGGCAACGGGAAACCACCTCAATTATGATTCCCAAGAATATAATGATGGGCACTATAGATAATATGAGACCTGGCAACTACGGAACTCGGCCCAAAGGGCCGTGTGTCGTGCCCGGCAGCGGGGGTGGCAAGGCTTCCGCGGTCGTCATCCCACGAAACCCTTGCAGGGAAGAAATAACTGCAGCAGGACAGAAGACTCAGAAGAAGACGAAAGTAGTTAGAATAGGAACCTGGAACGTCAGGACAATGTTGAGGAGAGGCAAATTAGAAAATATTAAGCGAGAGATGGAAAGAGGTAACATAGATGTTTTAGGCCTCTGCGAGGTGAGATGGAAGGATAGCGGGGATTACTGGAGTGACAATTATAGAGTAATATACAGCGGCGGGGACGAGAGCCAACGAGGGGTTGCCGTAATTTTAAATAAAGGGGTAGGAAGAAGCGTAGTCAACATAGAGCAAGCGACAGATAGAATTTTACTCGTAGAGATTAAAGCAGAGCCGACGAACTTGGTCATTATTCAGGTATACATGCCACCGTGCAACCACAAGGGGGAAGAAGTCGATACGATGTATGATGAGTTAGAGGATATAGTCGCGAGTGTTCCTGCAGGGAAACATTTGATAGTGATGGGGGATTGGAATGCGACGGTAGGCGAAGGAAGAGATGGTGGTGAGGTGGGGGACTATGGGTTAGGCACGAGGAATGAACGCGGGGAGAAATCAATTGAATTCTGCAGGAGACAGGAGTTAGTCATCACTAACACATGGTATAGACACCACAAAAGGCGTAGGTATACATGGAAAATTCCAGGTGACTCAGAAAGGTATCAGTTAGATTATATTATGGTTAGGGACAGGTTTAGGAACAGTGTGATAAATTCGCACAGTTTCCCAGGAGCGGATGCGGACTCTGACCACAATTTAGTTGTTATGAAATGTAACGTTCGTTTCAAGAAGATAAGGCAAGGGCGGCGGGTTAAAAAATGGAATTTAGAAGCAGTAAATGAATTAACGAGGAAGGAGTATCAGGAGGCTGTAGAGAAAATGATGGATGACGGTAAAGAACTGAGTACTATCGAAGAAAAATGGGAATGTATGAAGAAAGGGATATTGGAAGCCGCTAAAGACACTATAGGAACCGTTAACGGGAAAAGGATAAGGAAACCATGGGTAACGGATGAGATGATTGCAAAGATGGATGAGAGAAGAAGATGGAAAAATGCAAACACAGAGTTAGGCAAAATGAAGTACAAAGAGTTAAACAATAAATTGAGAAGGGCCACAAATAAAGCAAAAGAAGAATGGTGGAAAACGCAATGCGAGGATATGGAAAGTTTACAGAAAAAGGGTGAAATTGGTGCTCTATACAGCAAGGTTAAGTTATTATCGGGAAGTAAGAAGGCAAGATCTGTGCTAACAGTTAAAGATAAATGGGGTAAGATAATAGTTGAACCAGGAAAAATCCAAGAGAGATGGAAGGAATATATAGAAACACTGTATGGTAAAGAACTTAGGCCGACAATGTTAGACATAGAAAAGGAACATGACGTAGAAGAAGATAGCTTAGGTCCAGGCATACTCGACGATGAAATAGAAAGGGCATTAAAGGAGATGAAAGCAAATAAGGCAGTGGGGGTGGACAATATTCCTGTAGAAATGTTGAAATGGTCAGGGAAAGGTGGGAAGAAGGCCATATATGGACTGATTCGTAGTATCTATGAGGAAGGAATCTGGCCGGAAGATTTTGTGAGATCGGTGTTAGTTCCTATTCCAAAAAAGGCAAAGGCTTCGTCATGTGAGGATTACAGAACAATAAGTTTGATATCCCACGCAGCTAAAGTTATTCTCAGGATCATCAACAAAAGGATAGAGAGTAAGGCAAATGATTACTTAGGGGATGATCAGTTTGGGTTCAGGAAAGGAAGAGGTACGCGTGATGCCATTGCAGTAATGAGATCACTAGTCGAGAGGAATATAGAATACAATCAGGACGTTTTTGCCTGTTTTGTAGATTTCGAAAAAGCGTTTGATAGAGTGAATTGGGAAAAATTAATGCGTGTATTGCAGAAAATAGGAATGGATTGGAGGGACAGGAGACTGATCCGCAACCTGTACATGTCTCAGACTGCTCAGGTTCGAGTGGGGAACGGAGAGTCCGGATGGGCAGTGTTAGGAAGAGGTTTAAGGCAGGGTTGCCCATTGTCACCAGTACTGTTCAACGTATATGTAGAGGAAATGATTAAAGAGGCATGGGAAGAACTGGAGGTAGGAATGAAAGTCGGAAGGGAATTCGTAAAATCGGTTAGGTTTGCTGATGACCAAGCATTAGTTGCTCAGTCAGCCAAGGGGTTGCAAGCATTGTTGAGTGAATTGGAGGTTCAGTGCGATAAATATGGGATGAGAATCAATATTAGTAAAACAAAGGTTATGCGATTTTCCAGAAAGAAAAAGGCTAAGCTAAATATTAAAATAGGCGGGGAAAAAATAGAGCAGGTAGAACAGTTTACATATCTCGGAAGTGTTTTGGACCAACACGGTCAATGTGGTAGGGACGTAAGGAGAAGAATTGCGCTAGGCAAGGAGGCTTTCTCAAGGAGGAGGGAGTTGATGACGGGGACGTTTAGTAGGGATGTTAAGACAAGACTCGTAAAAACTCTGATATGGAGCGTAGCTATGTACGGCGCGGAAACGTGGTCGCTGAAGCAGGAGGATAGACGTAGATTGGAGGCTTTTGAAATGTGGGTGTGGAGAAGAATGGAGAAGGTGAAATGGACCGAAAGGAAAACAAATGAGGAAGTACTAGAAATGGTGGGGGAGGAGAGGGGTTTGTTGAGAGAAATCCTGTGGAGGCAGGAAAAATGGATGAAAGGCGTATTGAGCGGTAGTGGAATGTTGAAGAGGGTAATAGAGGGGAGAATGTTGGGCAAGCGAGGTAAGGGTAGGAACAGGATAGGGATGTTGGACGGGATGAAGAGAGGAAAGAAGTACACCGAGATGAAGAGGGACCTGATATAGATTAGTTTGCTAGGTGGGGAGCCACAAAATGTTTATTTGATAGTTGCGTCCATCCAAAAACCTACCTTAACCGGTAGATTACCTAATAATAATATATATACCACACACACATATAGATATACTATTAGTATATATCCCGGATAAGGAAATATTTTTACATTTGTGATCTGCTCAAAACCGCCTTCCCCACCTTTCCTGTGTTGGTCTTTCATGTGTTTTCCAATCCCCTATCTATATATATCTATTTCTATGTGCGAAAATAATATATATATATATATATATATATATAATATGTGTGTACACCAGAGAATATACGAGGGTCATCCGGAAAGTAGTACCCGTTCGTGCCGCATGAAGCGCTGACGGCGCGAGTAGCCGCTGGACGAGGTCAGATAGCTTCAGTGGCTTGTCTGCCTTCTCTGAGCCAAGTTGCGTGACGCTAGCATTGCCTGTGTTGTTTCTGTGATTGTTTACAATGTTTAAAAAAATTGAGAACGCCGCCTGTTGTGAAGTGAGGGCAGTGATTAAATTCCTCAATGCAAGAAACGTTCGCCCATGTGATATTCATCGCCAATTAAAGGAGGTGTATGGAGACAATGTAATGGACGAGTCGTCTGTTCGGCGGTGGTGTCGCAACTTCAACATGGGGAGGGGGAACACACACGACGATGAGCGTTCGGGGAGACCGTCTGTCATTACAGACCAACTGGTGAGCTCAGTTGACGAATTCGTGAGGAACGATCGGCGCGTCACAATTGATGACATCTGTGAGCATTTTCCCAATGTTTCTCGAACAATTGTTCATGAAATTGTTAAACACCATCTGCATTATGCAAAAATTTGTGCAAGATGGGTCCCTCGCATGCTTACAGATGAGCACAAAACCAAGCGTATGGCTGCAGAACTGACGTTTTTGGGACGTTATTCTGATGAAGGAGACTCTTTCTTGACTCGCATAATTACTGGTGACGAAACATGGGTTTGTTATGCATCACCTGAGAGTAAACGACAGTCAATGGAGTGGCATCATGCTCATTCACCAAACAAACCAAAAAAATTCAAGACAGTTCTGTCCACCAGGAAACTCATGGCAACCATTTTCTGGGATCGACGAGGTGTATTGCTTATTGATTTTATGGCCCGTGGAGACACTATTAATGCCAATGCGTATTGTGAAACATTAAAGAAATTACGGCGGGCAATACAAAATCGGCGGCGAGGTCTATTGTCTACTGGTGTCATTCTCGTTCATGACTATGCCAGGCCTCATGCAGCTGGGATAACACAAAAACTTTTGCAGCAATTCAAATGGGAAACTTTCGACCATCCACCGTATAGCCCGGACTTGGCCCCTTCAGATTTTCATCTCTTTACAAAGCTTAAAGACTTTTTGGCAGGAAAAAGATTTGACAGCGATGAAGAACTTAAAGAAGGAGTGACCCTGTATCTCAATGAGCTGGCGGCGAAGGACTATGCAGCAGGAATACAGAAACTTGTCACACGTTATGACAAATGCCTTAATTTGCTTGGAGATTATGTTGAGAAGTAGTTTAAAGTATCCTCTTTGAAATAAAATTTTTTATGTTTGTTAATATTTACTTTTGTGTCTTTATTTCACGAACGGGTACTACTTTCCGGATGACCCTCGTACTATGGTATGACATGTGTTCTTTTCAAATTGTGGCTTTGGCTGGAAAAAAGTGCAAGGAGTTCACCCATTGAATGGGCGCCTGATGTAGTTCTGATACAGCATAGGTTCCCCGATAATTTATTTCTATGGATGCGTAGGTACTATTGGTGGTAACATACAAATTATTCAGTAAAAGATGCAAGTTACATTCCCAAAGTGGTCGTTCTCACAGGACGTTTCATTTAGAAAAATTTTAAATACTTAAAAATATTTTGAAAATTTACGAACACTGATTTATGATAGCAGAAAAACTGTATCGCAGGATGTACCGAAGTGAGAGGGGAAAAAGGAAAAAGGCGTAGACGAAGACAAAGGGGCACAGGAAGGAGAAAATGAGAGAGTAAAATTAAGGTTGAGAAAGGAGAGAAGGCAGGAGGCAAATGAGACAGAGAGAAGGCCGGTAGAATAGGGTGAGTGAAAAAGGGGAAGAAGGAAGGGAGAAAGAGGAAGGTGAGCAAGAAAGAGAGAGAGAGGGAAAAGGCAGAATAGAAAGAATGACATAAAGGAGGAGAGAGGGAGAGGGAAGGGAGAAAAGAGGAAAGAAGTGGGTAGAGGTAGAGAAAGATCGTGAAAAGACGGAGAAAGTGTAGGAAGGAGAGAGAGGAAAAGCGAGGAAGAAAATGAAGGAATCAAATGGAGTGAGGGAGGTATAGTTTTCGGGAGGGAGTTATATTTTATATAATTTTCATATATATATATATATATATATATATATATATATATATATATATATATATATATATATATATAGATGATGCGGAAGTACTCACGAGAGCAATATAACTTTTGGACGGCACAATAGAACACAGAATAAAACAGATAACACGTAAAAGGACACTCACACTGTAGATGATTTAAGCTTTCGGCCTACTCCGAGGCCTTCTTCAGGTCAGACCATGGTCTGACCTGAAGAAGGCCTCGGAGTAGGCCGAAAGCTTAAATCATCTACAGTGTGAGTGTCCTTTTACGTGTTATCTGTTTTATTCTGTGTTCTATTGTGCCGTCCAAAAGTTATATATATATATATGAAAAGTATAAAATATAATATATATATATATATATATATATATATATATATATATATATATATATATGTATATGAAAAGTACGAGAGAAATAATGATGGAAAGAAGGGTTTGAAAAGTGCAGGAGGGTTCAAGAAAGGTAGAGGATGGGGTTTAAAAGTGGGAGAGGGGAGTTTGGAGATGACGGTGCTTAGTGGTGGCGACCCTTTCGGCGTCATGGGAGGAGGGATGCGATGCGATGTGGGAGGCGTGGGGGAATAAGGCAGAGTGGGGAGAGTGTATCCTCCCTCTTCCCCCCTCGCGGGGACTTTGCCTCCATTGATGGAGTGAGCGGGGAAATGAGATCGATAAGGAGACGAGGGACGGAAGGGAAGACGCGGGAAGGGAGAGGAGGAAGTCGAAGAGAAGAAACGGCCGTACCTCTCCTCTCCTTTTCTCGCGCACCCCTCCCCGCCCGCCCGCAGGCATCCCTGCCGACCTCGCCACTTTCTTATTCTTCTCCTCCTTCGAGAGGGACATGTCCACACCCCGCGCCTCTCTCCCCACCGCACCTCTCCCGTCAGAGAACCGAAACCCTTGTACACACAGACACACCCACACGCGCGCGCGGGGGCACACACACACACCCTCGCCCTCTTCCTCCCCTCGCCCCTACGGTTGCTCTCTTCAGCCATTCATCCATCTCGCACGCCCTACCCCTCTCCCCTACTCCGCACTCGCCCTTGCCCCATCCCGTCCGCCTCTCTCCCCACTCCCACCTTCATCATCTCGACCTATTAACGCACGACACACACACACCTCCCTCCCTCATCACTCCGCACACACGCTTCGTCCTTCCCCTCGCCTACGTCATCCTTGGAGAATCCCTTTCCCTCCCACGCTCTCTCTCTCTCGCCCACGCTCCGGCACCCGGGGCGTACTCACGCTTCCTTCCATTTAACCCTCCTGCTGAACTTCCCCCATCCCCTTCCCATCCCAAAAAAATAACGTACTTCCGCACCATCTCGTTCGCTCAACTAGTTAGTCAGTTTGTCGTTTGCGCACCATTGCCGCGACGGACGACACACTCTGCTCATGGCTTCGTGTTGGTTGTTCGCGAGATTTCCAAATGAGCATTTCGATCCACGAGGTACGACGTCACCCGGTTGATAAACGTCTATTCAGAAGTTCTTGTCAAAACCCTAAACTACAGTCCCTAGACTCGTAAAGTCTAGAAGTATGGAAACGGCAAATTCGAGAGTCGGATAGGATGGGAACAGGTGAACTTTGTTAACCGACCAAGTCGAATTTTTGAAACGGGTATTTTTCACTGCCTTATTATGCTTGAATTTTACGAGTGCTGAATTCGAGTGCACGTTCGTATTCATAGGAAAAGGGGGCCAAAGATGTTATATTTTCCCATTGAATTTTGTGAGTTCTGTGAAAAAAAACTAGACTTTAAATATCCTTCCTCGAATTCAGAGTGTTGATTTTTATGAAAAAGGCAGTATTATGTACTCGAAAATTTTTTGGATAAAAGATAACATTTCTTCATACCATTTACCAGATTATCAAATTTGGCTTTCTGCAGCCTTCTTGTCACTAACCGTTATTTCTTGTGCATCATATTTAATGCATTTCATTTGGATTAACAAAATATGTCGTGATCAAGAAAATATCAATTTTGTTAATTTCAAGTAAGTCGTATACCACTCTGTGGAACTGGATCCGCTGACGTCTCAGTCACCTGGTACAATTTATTTTAAGGTACAGACAGTAAACGAGATGAAATTTGAAGCAATTTTCCCGGAAATGCCGTTTAGTGGAATCAAATGGTTTTAAAATTTACCGGATTCTAAATGTTCTAGAAGTGATCAGTTGTTGTGCTAAAATCACCATGACGAATAATCAGAACGTCCGCTCATGTTCCAGAATAAGATTATAACATGCCACAGCTCCCGTTCACAGCTCTTTCTAATTCAAGATCCTTAAACCGGCTGTTCTCCGATTTTTAATAATCAATTCCTTATTTTCAACCTGTAAGATAATCTAATTATGGAGGAGTGAGGGAAATTTAGCTTTGTCTAAATTAATCAGTAATATTTTTTCTCAATCTGGATTAATTATAAACGATCTTCTTACCTCTAATTTTCGGACGTCATTGTTATTATGATAATATTAGATCAGTTAATCATAACTCCGGGCGCTCCTATGAAATTTGGAGAATGTAAATTGTAGGGACGGCTAGATGTTGAATATTGTGTGAAAAAGGTATGTATGACTGTCAAAGCATTCTTACCTACTTGCAATGAAAATGTATATTTAATTTTAGGCATCACGATGTTTGTATCAGCGATAAAACTATGTAAATTAGTTTTCCCCAGAGGATTTTAGGAAAGGTATTAGAAGTTATATAGATATTATCATGCATAGGGAGCGTGCTTATTATCTCACCCCTACACGTAAAGGGATTTCATCACTTTTTATCCCCCCTTAATAATCGGGGCTTTGAACTAACGTATAAAACCCTCAGTACTATAAACCCCTTGCAGCCATTGTTTTGACGACTATCATTTAAACAAGTTGACCTAATTTAATCTGAGTTAGTCGTAAGTCATATCTAATAATTGGTTCAATAAATTTCAGTGCGAACTCAGTGTGGCCATTCTAATTCTAGTTTTCGTACGGTTAATAATTGTAACTCCTGGGGTCCGTTTATCAAAGCTACTAATCGATGGATAAGCATAAGTAAGTCCTCTAAAAACTTGAACGCAAAAAAAGTCTTAAATATAATTTTTAAAAACTGTCAAATTCACATATCATGTAAATTAGACATGCAAACCTGCTAATTTCTATTATTACCGTCAGCGGACTCCGTATGTGCATTCAAATTGCAAGGACTTAGAAACTGACTTCTTTTTTATAGGAATGGGCTTCTGGTCTATTATTAATTAACATTGTTCTATTGATGGACCAGGTAAATGGAGTATTCATTGATATTGATAAAATGTGTGTGGCGAAAATTATTAAATTATTGAAAACCTTACTGCTGTCATGTTTTAAACAACCTACCCGCGGGTTAAGGTAAGGAAGGAATTTGGCGAATTCACTTTGACCGAAACTGTCTCCTCCTTGGGGGTGGGTACTCTCTCTTTCTACTTCTCACAATACTGCCACCTTATACTCCGACCCCTTTTCATCCCCCGCTCTCCACCTCAACCCCTCGACTACCCCCGCCCCTTGGGCCCCCTCCACCAAACTCTCTCACCACCCTGAACCCCGCTCCCTTTGAACTCATCTTCCCTCCGGCTCAAACCTCACCCACACGCGCCCCCCCCTCTCTTCCTCATCCCACCCCACCCCTCTGTCTCTTCCAACCCCCTCCACACACTCTCTCTCTCTCCCTCTCCGGTGACCTCCCCCTTCCCCCACCATCGCCTCTCTCCACCCCTCCGCCCCGCCCCTCATTTCCCCTCTCTCGACCTCCCCTACTACTACGTCCCTCCTCCGCCCTCCCTCCTTCCCCCCTCCCACACATATTGATTCGCCCACTGCTGCTGCCGCCTTCTCCCGATCCGCTGCCGTCGCTCCCGAGGTCAAGGCACACGTACGTAGGGAGAGAGGGCGAGAAAGGGAAGAGTTTCTCTATTTCTCTCCCTCGTCCCTAGCGCGCTCTCGCACGTGAGTCCCCGAACAGCGCCGCCATAGCCGCTCTCCCTGTCCAGTCCTTCCCGGCAGAGGATCTTCACTTCGTTCCCCGGGCACCTTGACCTCCCATCTACCCTGCTCTGCACCTTCTCCCTACTCCGCTTCCTCCTTTATTCTAGTGCGGAATGGACGTAACCCGCAGAAATCAATTAAATATGAATGAATTTAGGTATCATCAGATATCTTCTGCGAATAGATTGACATATCCATATAGATTGGATTATTTAATGAAAATATGTATTTAGTCATGGAATTGGATGTAAACATATACAATGTTATTATTTTTAGGTATTTTTCAATATGAAAATAAATTATCGAGGAAAGGGCAGGAACAGGAAAGGGATGTTGGACGGGATGAAGGGAGGAAAGAAGTACACAGAGATGAAGAGAGACCTGATTAGGTTGCTGGATTGGGTTTTGTTTGGAGTTACAAAATGTTTATTTGATAGTTGTGTCCATCCAAAAACATACCTTAACCGGTAGATTACCTAATAATAATTATTATTATCGTGTATATAGTGTAGTAATGGTCTCACTTTCTGGTTTCTTTTCTGACAATATCACTGTGAAAAAATGAATTTTGGAAATTCTATTTTAATAATCCGTTAAACGTGAATGAGCATAAATAAAATGTAATATTTAGTTTTCCTCAAAGTGTATGGTTACAAAAGGATATTGAGTCAAATACGTTTTAACATGAGAGCCGTACGAGTGATATCGTACGAGTTCTATCGTATATTTTCTATGATATCCTATCCTATATAATGTATGACAATTTCTATTTTTAATTAATGCGGGTCACTCTCGTTATTCATGATAAATTTAATACATCAATATTTTTCTCTGTAATATCACGTAACGAAAATCGAATAAATTTAATGGAATTATGTGATTACTTCCTATGAGAATTCATTGTATTTGGTGCAAATATGCTATATGATATTAATGCGATGAATCTAAGTTTTTTTTGTAATTCAATAATACCAACGCATTTAGTGCATATTATATCTGATTTTAATTGAAATAACTTTCCAACATTCATAAAACTTCATTTTCATGATCGCGATTATTCCTAAGCGTTATTTATTAGTAACAATTTTGGCGTGGGAAATAAGTTAATGATGTTGAGAAGAATAAAGAGAGTAAACTAATAATACTTACGTTTTGTTATTTTAATTACATTTAAAGTACATGCTTATGTGATTCTAAAACTGAATATTTTATCCCTTTACAGGTAAGGATCGGCATGTCTCTAATAACTGCACTACATGAGGGGTTCTGGAGGACCTCTGCACAGTGAATTATTTCATATCTATGGCACAGGTATGGTATCCCAATTTCTCGTTCACGTACAAGGATTCCATATCCACATTATTTATAAAATTCAACTCCACATTGTATCTTTCTATGGCTCTTCTCTCGTCCACAATGTCCAAAATGCCATTTCTCTTCTCCATTTTCACCATTTAACTGATTTTTTATTTAACCACTTTCACTATCCCGACATAACAATATATTATTCATATACGTTTCTTGTTTTCGAATTTCATTCGCCGATGTTCTCCTTTTTTCGAGGACGCACTTAATCTTTGTCTTCCTTTCCACTTAGTTTATTTTCTACTTCTCCATAATTGTGTCGTAAGTTTTTCCAGTTTTCTATCGTTAATGTTATTCCTCCTACACCACTCCACAATCTAACAAAGTTCTCAGGCCATCATTTTCGTCATTTTTGGTATTTTTTAAAAAATTTTCGTGCACTATTTATTTCCCTATACCTGATTTGTACGTTCATAGCCCCACGAAAATTAAATTAGTGGGGACGCAGCGTTTGGTAAACCAGGAAATTGACGAATTTATTTAACTCTGAGATTCGAATGTTGTGGAATTCAGGCAGTCAACATGGACATCCGGGAGAAGTAAAGTATTCAAACCATAAATTCAATTAATTTAATCGATGAAAACTTTAAAATGAAATTTGGACTATTCTGATATGAAAAACGATAACAGTAATCACTGATGAATTTTTCACGGGCATTCACATTTGTGTTATTTTATCTCTCTGCTCCATTTAGATCGAATGTTTTGTTAGAACGATGAATATTACGTTCGGCTCCGAACTGGAGTGTATTAATAGGTTTAAAAAAAAAGCTTTAAAAATGAAACAAATTTTGTGCTTCAATTTATCTGTGTATTAATAGAAAGAAATCCGAATATACCATTCAAATATGCACACTTTTTTAAAGTACAATTATCTTTTTGCAGAATTTGATATAACATATGGAAACCACATGAAGTGACTTAAATTGTTTCAGTTGTTTTCCTAATAGTTTTGGTGGAAGGCTAAAAGAAATAAATTCAGAGAATTCCCCAAAATAATTGTCCATGATGTATGCGCTATTTTGGGCATCAGTACTTTCTGTGAAACCGCATGTGGCGCTCGAAAGGGATGACCTGTCAACATAGGTTATTCCCCCACTGTGTGAATATCACTCGAATTTTTACCGCTTAACCATAATCTAAAAACACCTCTACAGGCCAGTCAGGTTGATTCGGTTTTGGGTCGTATTAGAAATGATTCTGACGACCTAAACATTTAAAAAAATATCCTGTGACGTGTCTGCTTGGTGAGACATCGCGGAAAAAGAGATATTATGGAACATTTCACCAGGAATATCTGTCGCCAAATTTGAATAACTCTTCTTGTCATTCCTTACTCAAGGTAATGCTGTAAATTCTAGGGTGCGGATGACCGATTCATACCTGCTCACTTTGGAATAGGTACAAATTTTCCCCTTCGATGTACTACCTTTATTTGAATTCACGGTTAAAAAATATAAAAAGGTTAGCTTTGCAATGGTAGGCGGTGGAATGTAGAGGGATAAAATAATGTCAATGCTGGTCAGGAGATGATTAGGCAAATGATATGAAATTTGCGAAATTTTCTCCAATAGTTTAGTAAAACCAATGGTCAAAAAACTCATTAATGGTGTCAACTGTTATCTTAATTGATGAGGAAAAGGTGCATTGTTTTTTAATTCCGATATGATAAATTATTTAAATATTTTTTCAGCTGCATGTTCTTGTTTATCCAATCAATTTTAACGGCTATATAAATATGTATGTACGAGTATATATATATATATATATATATATATATATACACATATACATATTCAAACTTGAAAATCCCGCCATACGGCGCACAAATATTCATTCAAACAGAAATAGGTATAAGGAAAGGGGATAGGAAAACACATAAAAGGCGAACACAGGACATGTGGGGAAGACGGTTTTTATTTAGCAGATCACGAAAGTAAAAACATTTCCTTATCCGGGATAAACGCCTTCCCCACATGTCCTGTGTTCGCCTTTTATGTGTTTTCCTATCCCCTTTCCTTATACCTATTTCTGTTTGAATGAATATATATATATATATATATATATATATATATACATATAATATCAGATGATTAATATTCTTTATATATTGTATTCTATTATAAATCAGAATAATTAATGTGTTAAATATTAATCGTAAAAAGTGGAAAGATTAGTGATGATAGTAAAGCTGGTGTGATGGCGAAACATTTTCACCTAGCCCAAATTTCCACTTAACAAAAAATACGAGATCTCTAAAATTTTGCGTAACTTATTCCTCGACTTGGGCACGTGCGCTCGTAATAAGGAATGCTTAGCTATGCTTGTCAACAACTTATGCGTTTTGTCCGGGACTTCCGTTATAACTAAAAGCAAATGATATTATTTTGAATTATCTTTTACCATAGACTTTCCTTTTATCGAATGAAGTGCAGTTTGAAACATATACGAGTACTAGGACTATTTCCTCTTTTGAGTGGAAATTTTAGTATCTTCTATTCGATTTAGATTGTAGGTTTTATTTAAATGCTCCTGTTTTTTACCCCCATCTGCTTGAATTGAAAAAATAAATCGGACCAGTGGGCAGGTCTGGGAATTCGACCAATATAAGGTGCAAATGAAAACTTGGAAATAACTGCAAAGTCCTGGATGTCCGGATCAAGGAAATCGAAGATAAAATGTGTTCAATCTCTGTGCTTTCGTGACCCTAGCTCCCATTTCCCCCCCTGGAGAGCTCCGTCTCCAACCCGCTTTAGTCCCGCGACCCCTTCTGCTATCCTGGTTGTATTCTAATACTGCCGTTTCATTAATTGTAAAGCGCCCGAATCCAGAGAGCACCCGGCGGTGGAGGTTCATTATTAAAAACATTTGGCTTTGGGAACCTTTGGATGCGGGGGAGTTGGAAGCTGCGACGGAAGGAGTCGAGTCATGACGTCAAGGGCGACGTTGATTTTGTGGATTCTTTTTTTCCTTTTCGAAGCGACTGTTATTTCCACGGAACGTGGCAGCATCACCGTGAGACTCGGATTCGAAATTAGAACAGCAAATATCCCGCGAAACGTAATAGATGCAGTGGAACAGGTTTAACGCAATCAACTTCCCTGAGTGTTTTTTTCGGCCCTTGTATTTTCCTTTCATCTCAGAGAATTGCTCCCTAGAAAAGGATAATTTTTTGATATCGTTTTCCTTCAGTTTCTTGCGCTTCATTCGTTCGCGAGAGAAAAACCCTTCAGGGAACATTTGTTTAAGTGGTATTTTCCCTTAAAAAACTAAAGGTGACATTTAATTCCATGGACGTTGTTTTCTTTCGGCCGGAGTAATCAAAAAATAATAACCTAAGATTCCATGATTATGTTTCCTGGGAAAGCAACTGAGAGAGGAGGAATATAAGCTTTCGAAGTCTTTTGCTTGAGATAATGAGTACGAAAAATGAGGAAATGTAAGAATGGTGGGTAGGAGAATGAAAGGAGGAACACCGTAAGAAAAAAAGCCCCGAGCGAATCAGATACACCTCGAGACGCGATGGATATTTTGGAAGCATTAGAGAAGGTATAATTTGAAAGAATTCCCAACAAGGAAAGCCAAGGGACCAACAGGCTGATCAAATCGAGGAGACATCAGAAAGACAAGCCATGAAAGTTTGAGAGAACTGGGGTTAAGAGAACTAAGGATTACAGTCAACCAGTCTTTGGTACTACTTATTAGAGGAGAGGCTTCTGTGATATGGGTGTGTAGGAGAATAGGAAAGGTAAAGTGGACGGAAAGGAAAAAAACGAAGATGTACTCGACACCATGAGGGAGGACAGAAGATTTTTTAGAGGAATCCAAAGGAGGCAGGAAAGGTGAATACCGAGCATTTTGTTTGGCGATGTGATGTTGAAGAGTTTTGATAGAAGAGAGATTGCGGAAGGAAAAGGATTGACATGTTGGACGAAGTGATGGTAGGGAAGAAGTACGTATGCGGAATTGAAGGAGAGTTAATTGTAGTCTCGAGTGTCATGTTTAATATTTTTCGGTGAGGATGATAAATGTAGAGGCATTAAGCCTTTGTCCACCCAAAACTTACCTTAAATGGTAGACTAACAAATTATAATTAGGGGAGGCGACCGAAAACTAGAGTCATTTGCACCGTTAGGGGTAGGTAGATAGGAAGAGGTCGGGTTGCCAGAGACTGGGGGAACGATGGAGAGAAATCCAGCGTCAGCATTAGCCAGCTCCTAAGGAATGGTGCCATGGGGTCCCTAGTTTTACACCCCCGTACCCACCGACGCGTATTCCACTTGAAGTGCTCTCCACGTAGCATCCGCCGAAAGTCACATAACCCAAGCCCAAAATACCACTGAAAAATCCTGCCACCGCAGGTAGGCGAACCCAGGCCCTCGGGGTGGGAAGCCGATACATTTGCTACCGCACCTGTCCGATTCTGATCAATCTTCGGCATGAAAGACGCACATATTATCAGTCACGACTGAATTATTATTACCGCAGGTGAAAAATTTTGGAAGGATCATATCTTAAATTGAGGATAGCAAACGCATAGGTTTTCAATCGCTAAATGTGAATGTCAATGTAAAATTCTCGATTTCATTTACGTCAGACCCGCGTGAAAAATGGCAGGTCATATATTATGTCGGGTTTCAGGGATGGAAATGAAAGTTATTATCCTATTTCTGTAGGATCATCCCTTCTGGACCTATCCTCACTCACTGTGCCATTCCGTATTGCAAGATAGGGGTCCGCGGCTTGAAAACCTTACTGCATCGGCAATATGCGAGGAGGGATCGAGTCATTCCGTTCTCCCTGTTTCCGGAGAGGGTAACCTTTCGTGGGTCGAGGGTCCGTTTATTTGTATTGCCGTCTGGGGCGTGCTCCCTAAACCCATCTCTTCACTCGAGTCCTACACCGATCGTGCTACTTCTTCGAGTGCTTTTCCCCGTTCCTCCAACCTCTCCCTGGCCCTCGATCACTTTCCTTCCTCAGGTAACGTACCACGCGTGTGTTGTGCTGAGATCACTTTCGGGATTCCGAGGATTTTTTTGATGAAATTGATCTAATTCGATCGAAATTGACTTTTGTAAGGCAAGGGAGGGGCATGTGTTCTGTGTTTCCTTGCTCGGATCCTCACGGGGCAGTCGAAGCCCTCGTGGCGGAGGGGTGTGGAGGGTGATGGCGAGGGTGGGTGTTGTTCTATTTCAAGGGACTCCTCTGAGTGCAGTTGGGGAATTTTACTCCGACTTTGGGTGGATTTTTTTCGGAAATGTTTTATGGATCACTTTGGTGTGCTAAATAATTCAAGACGCTCGACTGAGGGAGTGGGAGGAGGTGTAGTGGGGGTGGGATTTGGTGCGGCGGGAAAGAGGAGCGAATAGGGAGAGGGTGGTGGTTGGGGGTGTAAGAGGAGGGGGCGAATAAATTTTAAATGTAGGTAATTTGGCCACGGGCCGCGACCGCATCAGCTGGGACGGTCGACGCGGTCGTTATCATCCGACGGTTATGAGCGAACTCTCTCCCCCCTCAGGAGCTGCTTGCTCTACTGTTCCCACATATCTGGCTACCTTCGTGTGCCGCCAAAAATCGCGATGGCGCGTTCACTCACAGACTCGCGGGTCATAGGTTATCGACCACTGACCCTAATGCGGTCGGGGGGAGGCGAGGGCGAGAGGGTTCGTCAGGGGGGGAGGGGATTCGAGGGTGGGGGTAAAGGTGTCGAGCCACCAGTTGAGAAATCCTCTGACATGACGCGCGATAATCGGAGATATTTTTCGTCTTGCGTGCCAGAAATGAAATAGAAGCAATGCAGCGCCATCTAAACGTGCAAAATTTACGTAGGAAGGAGTATTATCTTTGATTTATTACTGACGAAGTATTCCATGAAATAATTTCTTCATGTGTCACGAATACTTTACTACTTTAAAATAAATACCGCTTTGTTTATTTTATGCTCGTTCATACGATGAACAAGTGACGTGTGCAAACGTTATCATGTTTACAGTAAGAGATATAAACTCCCCGCCATTCTTTACTAGTATAAATTGAATCAGAAATAAATATTAATGCCGCTTACGTTCAATGTGTTTACCGAATACAATTGACTAGGCGTTTCTTTTAATTCCACTCAGATGCCTCCACTACCGCGATCATTAATGTCTTCGTCTGGGGTATGATGAGATCAGGCATTGTTGTAGATTGGACAAAGAGCATCGCAGTGCTAGTCAGTTCGAAAGCAGAAGGTATAATTACTGCCGAATCGGGTTTACAACAACAGGAAGGGCATAACAAATGAAATTTTAAAAACAAAAACGCTCCATTTTTCATAAAAGAATACGTTAGTGGAAAGTTAAACTATTGTCTTTAGTTTATGTCACCAGGAAATGGAATAACTAATAAATTTGAAATAAAAGGCCAAGAATTCGCAAAATTCCAAGGCTCTTATTGCAAACTTAGTAATTAGTGATTGTATCGTATCAAGTAATTAGTATGATATAATTTTTAAGGAAACCAAGTGTTTGGCATGAGCAAATACACAAAGGCTTAATATTCGTTTGATCGTTTTTTTCCTCATAATAACTTCATGATAATTTTCATTGAATATATTTTAATCGAGGTCAATGTATTTCCCTTTAACATTAAGGAATATTAAAAAATTGATAGAAGGCAGACAAAATAGTTAGAAAAACGAATTATTTTTTATGAAAAGCCAAGAAAAAGTTTACAACCTTGCGTTAACCTGCTGAAATATTTTCTTGGGATAAATGGTCGAAAACTGTAATGTAATTTCTATAACGTAATGAAAAATGCTAGTGATCACGGAAATGACGCGTTTAGGTGTATTTAGTCTCCTTGGACTTGGGAGTTATTATAATTCACGCCACATAAGAATAAGTTATGATTCTATCAGTGTACCTATAAAAAGTAACTTTTGCATTTTATGTAACAATTATTACGTATTAAGTATTACGTGGGCTTCTTCGTGTTGATTCCTCACCGTTTCCTTCTTCAGTTCTTCACACTTTCTACCTGTCTCTATGTCTTTATACTTATTCTCTTCCCCTTCTAACTAAAATTCTCCCCTATATTTCGACTTTTTACAACCTACTACGTCTCAGTATCTCCTCCACTCACTCTTCTACCTTTATCGAATTTCAGTTAAGATTATATATGTCAAATATATCTTTTCCGTCCTTATTTAATGTATAAATAAATGTGGTGAAAAAAATCGTAAATTCTCTTCAATCAGGCTTCAACAATTCCCTTTACAGGTTTATCTGCTTTTGACATTCGTCCAATTTGAAAACATGGCGGATGTGATGATTTATAACATTTACGATTCGTATGAGTTTAATATCCTTTTTATTATATTTAACGCTTTTGAAATTTAACCTCTATGAATCAAGGATTCCTAAGTGGAGAATGGGGGGATCATTTGGTTATCACGAACCCCAAGGCTTGCTATATGAGAACTGCAATTCTGGAACATTTCATGGAATTATTTGAAAAATATACCAGACATAAAAACAAGATTGATGTCCAGGACGAAATGTTTCGTACCTAGACTTGTTCTCTTTCCTGTTGTACCGCACCCAGCCTCTTCATATCTCCATGTTAATTTTTAAAATTCCCTTTCTAATTATCTGCATTCACTCCATTCTTAGTCCTTTTCTATTGTCTTTCCGATTCATTCTTTCTTCAGCTATTGTCTTGATAAGTCTGGTATGCCGCCGATCCCATGCCATTGCCTCACCTACTAATAGCTTTTAGTTATATAATATGCCCTTTTTATCAGTCTTTACCTTCTGGAAATGTTTTATTTTCATTGCGATATATTAATTTCCCTCAGCAAATTCCCACATTTTACTTGTTCAACCGACCGTAGTTTCGGAAATGTGTGCTGTTATCATGATACTTAAGTTATTTCCTTGTATTTTTTGTGCCTTAATAATGTCCCAGTGCCGAAACCAATTTCGGCTGAATAAACAAAAAAATGATTCAATTGATCTTAATTTCTCATAATAAAAGGAGAAAGCCAAGAGTCCCCTTGACCAGTCGACCGCCGAATTAATTCCCGAGTGATACTATCCGTCCACTGGTCATTAAGACTTTCTCTCACAGCGCCAAAATATTTGAACCACGAGTGGATCTGGTCGTGTGAGAGGATTTGCGAAAAATGCTTGGGCTGACTTCCATCGATGCGCGCAGTGTAGAGGGAATTGGATGGCAATTTGATATTTTCGATTCACTTGTGAGACGACTCGTTCGGAGGGATAAAACATCATGAAATATACGAGTGTATACTCCTAGATTGGGTAATAATACCTGTGCTTGCTGGCTCCAAAACTCTCCCTCATCGGAGAGGGAGTGTGTGTTTGTGAGAGAGAGAGAAAGAGAGCGCTATTTGTGATGATTCAGGAACCTTTCCCAAACTCGGGCTCGACGCACGTAACTTTGGCCGTAATTGCCCACACCGGCGTGCCCGAAACGTTTTCGTCCTAGACCATCAGTCTTCTTATGTCTGTACTGTATAGTTTGTAACATCTCCGATGTCTGGGAGCAAAGTGAGCGTCCAACTCTTGAAATTGCCGAGGCGGCGGGATCTCCTTCCCTCCTAGAGTCATGAAAGCAAGTCACGAGCCCTTCCGTAATCACCACTGCCTGCTTCATATCCGGACTCTCTCGCAGTCGGAGGAGTGAATCCACGAAATTAACGTGGCGGAGAACATCCAAGATGATTCCCTTGTGCTACATCTGTTATCACTACTTTCGACCGTTTGCCCCCTCTTCGGTGGAAAGAATCGTACGCTTATTTAAAAGTGGCGAGGGATTAGCCGGGATTTTAAATATTTACTCTCTCCATTCTTTTGTGTGGAGTGTGTTTTATTAGGAGAGGAAAAGAATTATAGCATTGTTCAGTTTGCATTCATCCAAAACCTACCTTAAACGGTAGACTTCATAATAATAATAACAATAGTTTTGGGCTAATTAAGTGTACCATTTAGTATCCTATACTACCTTGATCAAAAAGTTCCCGGAATTTATTCAGAAAATTAAAAATACAAGTTTATTCATCTAAATCTATATTTTCCCCTTCAAAGTAATCCCCATCGACTGCAACACACTTATGCCAGCGCTTGATCCAATCCTCGAAACATTTTTTATATTCGGTTTTCGGTATGTCCATCAGTGCTTCCTGCGATTTTTCCATTACTTCCTCTCGGCTGCTAAAACGCGTTCCCCGTAATGGTTTTCTAACTCGATTGAACAGAAAGAAGTCACAGGGAGCCATATCAGGTGAATTCGGTGGCTGTTGGATGGTATTTGTTGCATTTTTCGTCAAAAAATTACGAATAATGATAGCACTGTGCGACGGTCTCGACGCACTGTGCGACGATTTCTGGTCTCTTTCGGCGAATTGCTTCACGCAAACGTCTCATAACGCCCAAATAATACTCTTTGTTTACTGTCTGGCCTTCTGGCAAAAATTCATGATGCACTACACCGTTGTAATCCATGAAAACCGTCAGCATTGCCTTCTTTTTTGACTGAAAACGACGTGGTTTTTTTGGTCTCGGCTCATTTGGTGAACGCCATTCACTTGCATGATGTCTGGATTGCGTGTCGTACTCATAAACCCACGTCTCGTCTCCAGTAATGATCCTTTTGATGAATGTGGGATCGGATTCAGCCTCGCAAATCATGTCTTTTGCGACGTCAACACGGTCTCTTTTTTGCATGAAATTGAGGTCTTTTGGCACCAACTTTACTGCTACACGACGGAAACCCAAATCATTAACCACAATGTCTTGGGCGGATCCATAGGCAATGTTCAAGTCCTCCGCTATTTCTCTGATGGTTAATTTGCGGTTATTGACCAACATTTCTTTTACTTTATCAATTTTTTCACCGACTTTCGATGTCGATGGTCTGCCACTGCGTTCATCATCTTCGATTGACTCACGACCACTTCTGAACCGCTCGTGCCACTGGTAAACGACCGTTTTTTTTAGAGAATCGTTGCCGAAACACTTTTCCAACATTTCCAACGTCCGTGCGCCACTAAATCCGTTTTTTACGCAAAATTTAATACAAGTTCGTTGTTGCAAATTTAAATCCACTACGTAACTTTTGCAAATGTCAAGTTATGACACTAAGATTTAAAGGGAATATCAACAACAGATGTACCAATTTAACAAAAAAAAAAACAGAGCTCAAATCGGAACGATGGGAGCGCCACACGGTGGTTATTCCGGGAACTTTTTGTTCAAGGTAGTATTCAGGTTATAAATGAGGAAGTACTGTGAGGAGAGGAGTTTTTTGAGAGAAATCCTATGGAGGCAGGAAAAATGGATGAAATGCGTATTGAGTGGTAGTGGAATTTTGAAGAAGGTAATAGAGGGGAGAATGTTGGGCAAGCAAGGAAAGGGCAGGAACAGGATAGGGATGTTGGACGGGTTGAAGGGAGGAAAGAAGTACACTGAGATGAAGAGGGATCTGATGTAGATTAGGTTGATAATTGGGTTTTGTTTGGAGTTACAAAAGGTTTATTTGATATTTGTGTCCATCCAAAAACCTACCTTAACCGGTAGATTACCTTAAAAAAATTCAAGTTATACGAGTTTTTAGCACTTATCTCAATATATTCTATTGTTTCAGGCTTCACTTCATGGAAGTATTTAATACCACAAAGTTTACCATTTACGTACTTCGTCTGGTATTTCGGCATTACTTTATTGCACTCCACTTTAGTTAGTTTAAATTCTAGTCAACCGGTTTTTCGATGAGCCATAATACCACATCCTACTCTTTTACTGCAGATGAATTTTCTGGTAAAGTGGAATCTCCCTCCTAGATAGGAAATTGTCAGAAATACCCCTTAATATCTTTCACCTTTACAAAATTAACGTTCATGTCATGATCATTATAAAACCAGTTTAATATCTCATACAGGAAATTAGCAAAAACCGTAATATTTATTTACCTGAACAGACTCTGTACGTGTAGATTACGAGAACCTTTACACTGACTAGTAGCTTTAAAAAATAGTCCCCTAGTCTTACCAATGCAAAGTAATAATTTTTTCTTGCTTTGAAATCATATTTACGAACCACCAGTTTAATTAGTCCCAATATACTTATTAATCTACGAGCACTTACCTCTGGAAAGTTTTGAGGAGAGATCTATGACATTGGAGCAGCCGATCCGGTGAGCGAATATTTTTTTGCTCGTATTCTAGAGTTCACGAGTTAGATTTTCTCTAAGAAATAATGACTGCAGGGCTTCGTAATTTCACGAGTTCAGGATAAACGGATCTCAGCTGTGAATTGATTGGGAGTAATGATGCCATAGCTTGGAAATTTCCTTTTTTTACTTGCGTGACCATTCGTAGAGTGTATAAATGTAACGAATGATCGTTAACATTTCTGCAGATTCTTCGTTTTAAGCGATCGTTTAAAACATTCCGTCAGGTACTTTTGACATTCGTAAAAGAACACCTTTGTTTTCAGTTTTTGTAGGGGTAAGCCTGTCCCCGTGCTGGTATTTTAAGGGAGGAGAAAATTAATGGTGGGATAAAATCTTTCTTGAAATTTGGATCCCAAATTTGATCGTACTTTAAATGTAAGCTTTTTCTAACTGAAACTCGTAGTTTTTGGAGAATATAAAATCTCAGTATCTCCAAATAAGTCTTAGAGGTTAATTGCTTGTAGAGCGAAGTGTTACCTAAAAAATAAGCAAATTTTATGACGTACCATGGCTGGGGGCAGGCAATTTTATATTTTCATTATATAACAATCTATTCTTTGAAGCCACATGTGTTGCTGTGTGTTGTGTTTAGAAGGCTAGAGGAATAAATTACAATAAAAATTACAAGGATGTGTAATTCGTTGAGGAAAATTATTTTCGTATTTCGATCGTGCGAATGGTTAAAAGGATTCAGAATATAAAAAAAAGAATAATAATAAAAAGGGTTTTATATGGTTTTAAACTTTTTGTAACCACGTAAACTTTTGCTTGATCCAAACTTACGATTACCAAGTCAAATAAGGGCACATTCATGTTATTTAAGAAGCGAAGAGACGCGGTTTTTAAATTCACGAACTTTGATAGTTTTAGCATGTTTTTTGTTTTCATCCAATGACTTTCTGACTTTAAGATCTTACAATTATCGAATTTCCTAGAGATTTTTATCATGATTATAATTAATGTATAATTGTCATTTACAATAATAAATATGAACTCTAACACGTATAACTAACAAAGTTTGCTAGCTAGGTTTAATATTTCCCATTTCCATTTGCTAGTCCATTTAACAGCTCCCATGAATGAATGTAAATATGTTAATGAGCTAAGAACATTATTTTTCTTGCGAGTTTTCTTGTTCCATCTGTAAATGGCGTATGAATTTGGACCCGAATAGAACACAAGATTCGAAAAGGGGATCAAGTTCATTCATTTACCCCCTTTAAAAATCACTTCCTCCCCTCATTTTATGGATGATGACATAACAATCTCTGCCACACGCTCTTTACACAGTTTGCTGATCATTCACCAAATGTAAATCTCATTTTCACGGAGCTTGACGAAATATCGTCGCGCAGTACAGCCCGCCCTGTGATATTTTATTTTGGTGAACTACATTCTAAAGTAGCATAAGGTTTATTGGAAGAACAGAGATCACAGCTGCATTTATGAGCTTCATCTAACTAGTCATATCCTAAAACCGTACACCCTTCTACAAATCTGCATACATTCTTCCTTTCATCCCGTCCAATAAGGGTACTCATTTCCCTCCCCCCGTCCTCGCTTATCTAATGCTCTCCCCTCTATCGAAGTCTTTAGCATTCTATCGCCTGTAAAAATTCTCTGCATCCACCTTTCTTTGGATTACTCCTGAATATCCTCACTCCTACTACATGCCTACTGCTTTCTTTGTTTCTCTTACCGTCCACTTTAACCTTAGCCTTCCGTATCGAACAAAAAAACAACCCTTCGATATTGACAAATTAATTTTTTTTTAATTCCGCAGCTGCCTTACAAACTCCGTCTTTGAAACGTGTCCCTTGCATGTCGTACTTCTCGTTGCCACCTTTTGTCACCCGAGACACGTCAAATATTGGGCGTAAAACTCTCCACTACACGATCGCCACCAATCGAGGCCTCCAGTGGCCTCTCCTCTTAAGAAAAGCGCGGCTTTGTTGAAACGCAACCCGGCAACGGCCCTTGACTCTCTCCTGAACACGGCTCAATCGCGATGGCGGCGAGCGAAATGAAAGGGAAGTTAGCAACGGGATAGGGGAGCCTGGGGAAACCCCGTTCTTCCCCCTCATGCTATTCTCTTGTAAATATCTAATATGTGTTTCGCTCCACCAGCTATTTTCTCGCGAAGGACAAAAGCAAACCTTAGGGTTTCTTTGACCCGATGGCTTTCTCAAGATGTTCCTTTTCTTAGAAATAATTCCACACTCATATTTTCCAGGAATCGGGTGTCATTATAAATTAATATGAAATCTGAGATACATTTTAATATTTTTTCCGCCGTAGGGTATGATGTATGCATTGAATTCTTATTTTATTAATGGCCATTTACCGTGAAGGATAAGAAAGAAATGTGGATAAAAGTGGGATGAACGGGAGATAAGAAATCACAGACTTGTTCCTTATTGATGCTATTGAGAGCCATCAGCCTCCTCTTACTTCTGTTTCCCTCTACCCTTTCATCCAGAATACCTTTTCAGCCCCAATTTTTTATTTTACTTCCCAATAGATGATCACTCATGCTAGTAGTTCTAATTTTACTAATAAATTTTCTGAGCCACTACGTATTACATGGTTTTGTTCTGTTCGTGCACAGTAGAGCTTTCATGTTTTTCCATTCTCTTCACTCTCGGGGGGGCACGTATCCACGTGGTGGTTGGTTGAACAAACGTATTTCTTCATTCATTTGAGTCGCAATCACTTAAAATTGGAAATTGAAGATTGAAGAAAAGCTTTGTAGATTTCACGCTGGCGACTACAGATGTCACGTCATACGTGGTGCAACCAGCCGTACCGCATTGAATCGTTCGTGGAAGGTACAGTTATTTTTCCAATCCTGAATATTTTTTTTCTGAATTTTTTTCTTAATTCTCATTTCTCTGCCGGTCAATCTTTCATGTATATCCTCCTACACCTTCCACCCCACTCCTCTCGCTCTCCCATCTCCTATCCACATACAAACACACGTCAAATATTCACTCCTGCCCAGTCGATCGATGGCGAATTCGATATCCTCGTGACTTTTCCATCGAGAGGCCACCAATCGATAGATTGAGGCATGCATGCACTTTTCCTCTTTTCCCGCCTCATTCTCTACCTCCTTCTCTCCTTCCCTCGGTTACCTCCTCCCTATCGCGGAAAACCCCTTGCCCCCTTCAACCCCCCCCCCCTTGGGGGGGGGGGGTTGAAGGGGGCAAGAGCGTGTCACGCGACAAGGGCTCGAAGGCAATGCACTATGTTGACGGGGGCATCGGGGAGGCCTCCCTCCCTCTCTCTCCTACCTCTCCACCTTATCCGGTCACATCGGACTGTTCTCTATCTTTATTGCTTTCCTTGCGGCCCCAGAGGGGGTGGGTTGCCGGTGTCTGTGTGCGTGTGTTTGTGTGTACGTGTTGGAGGTGGATAATGATGGTCGGGACCCTTTTCCCCTTCCATACACCCCCTCCACCTCTTTGTTTCACCCCAATCACGCTCCTGGTCAGATCGTCGTCTGTCCCCGGGGCGACGGCGTCGTTTCGCGGTCGAACAACTCGACGCGTGCCGCCGATGGCGGTCGAAAGACACGGACCGCTCTTGCGTATGTGCGTGGGTCTCGTTCGCCGGTTGACGAATGGTCACCGCCGGAGGCAAGGAGGAATAAAGAGAAAGTCTTTGGGAAATGGGAAATTGTCGCCTGGGAACACATCCCGTCCACATCTCGTTTTATGTTAAAACTCAAGTTACGCAGGATTTTATATTTTTTTGGGGGAGGTATGGTGTAAAAAGGGATTAAAGATTCAATTTCGCTCCCCCGCGCGAGATTTCTGATTCTTTAAAAGGACTCAAAAATTCAATAACGCTCCTGTTGAAAGGCACGGACTGGATGGAAGCGATGCCATCGTTAGGTTTTAATGTAATTTGATGGCAAATGCACCGAGAAAGTTTTATTTAAGGCAGAGGAGCCACTGATACTCGTATCATTCTATTTCCCGCAAAATTTCCGGCGAGTTCACCTGTTCCAAGTGCATTGCTGCCTCAGTTGTACGTCCAACAACGGCTAAATGGGACAACGGTCTTACATATTTATCTTCTAGATTATTTCGGGCCTTTGACCTTTCACCACGACATTCGATCTCCGGGGTAAATATCTCATTTTTCACTGATTCATAGATTAAGTTTTCGCTATCACATAAGTTAGTTATATTCGGATCGACCTGCAACTCCTCACCCGGCAGGTGGGCAGGTGGTGAAAGCCCGTCTTGAAAATCCAAGAATAAATAATGAATAACCTCAAGGAAAGGAGGCCAAAAAGTGACCCTTTAGGACAACTGGCTGCGTGGAAAGTTTCATGCGAACCTTCGGATGTTTTCCACCTCTCGATTAGGGGGCGGGGGCTCGGAGAGCGCAGCGTTTCGTTCGCATTCAATTCCGTGTAGTGGCCGAAGTCGGTTGAATGAGAGCGGAATTCGTATTAAAAAATGCGTCCCGTTAAATGGAACTCGACTGCCCAAAGCTCGATATGTGGCTTAAGAGCGAGAGTTCCTGTGAAAATGAGGAATATTTTCCAAATTTCGTTTCGTAACCGTCAGTTCACCAGAGGGAAGGATTTACGATGTACTTCTCCCTCCGCCCCCACCCATGAATTCTCCAGGTTGTCACGATTGTCAGGGTTCTAGATTCGGACCCGACTGTAGGGATTTTGGTCGAAAAAATTCAAATGTATGTTTTCGTTCACGTACATTTCAGTGCTGCGCGGAAGCGTAAATCGGTCTCATTGGCAAACATTGATTTGAATCGTATTGCTGGTAGGTTTTAATGTTCAATCCTCCCAATTTCCCTCTTATTTAAAATATAATTTGAATGGATATGGAATGTGACAGTTTACTAGTTTACTGATCCCACGAAAGGAATCCGCCATTGTTATTTCATCTGTTAGAGTTACGGGAAATTATGCTACCACAGGAGAGGGAAGCGTGGGTGGAAAATGCTATCACATGAAGTGCGTTCAAGTTTTAAGGTTGACTGATATTTTATGACAAAATAATGTTTATAATATATGTGTGTGTATATATATATATATATATATTCAAACACGAAATCCCGCCATACGGCGAACAAATATTCATTCACATAGAAATAGATATAAGGAAAGGGGATAGGAACACACATAAAGGACGAACACAGGAGAGGTGGGGAAGGCGGAATCGAGCAGACCATGAATGTGATATATATGATTATATATATATATATATATATATATATATATATATATATATATATATATATATATATATGATATATATATATAGATGTATATATATGATGTCCGCTTCATCTATATATGTATATATATAGATGAAGCGGAAGTACTCATGAGAGTAATATAACTTTTGGACGGCACAATAGAACACAGAATAAAACAGATAACACGTAAAAGAACACTCACATTGTACATTATTTGAGCTTTCGGCCTACTCCGAGGCCTTCTTCGGGTCTGACAATCTATTGTGCCGTCCAAAAGTTATATATATATATATATATACACTTTTTTGGAAAACCCACAAACGTGTAATGTAAATTCACTGATAAGTCATAACAAACACAGAAACCAAAACACAAAAGAGGAAAAACTCACTGGTTCTCGAATTTTCGGTGGTCCCACCACCTTTCTCAAGAGGAATTACGAACAGAACTGATTCCTAATTCCTCTTGAGAAAGGTGGTGGGACCACCGAAAATTCGAGAACCAGTGAGTTTTTCCTCTTTTGTGTTTTGGTTTCTGTGTTTGTTATGACTTATCAGTATATATATATATATATATATATATAAACTTGGAAAAGACGCTCTCCGGCGACGCACAAACACACAAACACTAACACAAAAAACACTACACACATAGAAACATAAAAGAAGGACACTTACATTGGATATTTACGTTTCGACGGCACGGCCGTCGTCATCAGTCTGATGACGACGGCCGTGCCGTCGAAACGTAAATATCCAATGTAAGTGTCCTTCTTTTATGTTTCTATGTGTGTAGTGTTTTTTGTGTTAGTGTTTATATATATATATATATATATATATATATATATATATATATATATATATATATATATATATATATATAGGGGCCGGCAACAAAATTTCCTTTTTTCAAATGCAAAACGCATTCAACAACCTAGCGACCTTTTGTTTCTTCTGAACATAATATTTCTGTAGGTGTAACCATTTTTGTGCAACATCAACGCTACGATTTCTGGTTGCCGAGAGCACTTCTTTAGGGTTTGCTTTTTTCCGCTGGGAAAACCAGCTGGTCCGCGGTCGAGACGTTTTGGATTCGTTGTCACACGACGTTCGGCCTTCTTCGAACGTACCCGCAAACGTACATTTTGGTAGAAATCCATTACGCCATCACCGTTAGTCTGATGCAATCAAAGTTGAATTTAGATAGGTGTGAAACCAGGTAATTGAAAAAGACGGATGATTATACGCCACTTTAAATATTGACAACGTGATGTAGCATGTACACGTATGGTGGATTCATAAAAAAAACACCATATTTTAAGGTCAACCAAATCTTTCTGTCTATTCCCAGTCCTGAGGAAAATATGAGGATATCTTAGAACTTCGAAGGTACCATAAAATTACTTTCTTCTAATTAATATGACTTATCATCATTAAGAAAACATTTTAGACTTCCATTTGGACGTTAATCGCAGATCATAGAACCTCCAAAGGTGATTGTTACCATTTCAAATCGATAATGTAATTTTACATTCTTACGCTTGGTTTATTTTTTTGGACAGATTTCGTGCTCACAATCTTATGCCAGAGGAATTAAGAACAAATGAATGAGAGGTAGTGTAAGTAATTATTGCTGCAATCAAAATTTAAAACAAATAACCGAACATCACAAATGCTGGAGTTTCAGTTAAAATTAATTTAGGAGAGGAATGGGAAGAGTAGCAGCGGTGTTTAAAAACTGTATAAATGAAGGTTGGGAGTATGAGAAAATAAAATGGGTAGTGTGAAAAGGAAAATTTGTGTTCAATTTTAAAAAAGTAAAAATACAGCTTTAATCCGTTCAAGGTCTATCACGATAAACTGGGACACCGTATGAACGAATTCCCGCCACTTTGAAGTATACCACGTAAAAACAAGCCAAATTTCCATTGAAAAATTTTTCGTATTCGAATTACGCATTCAATTAATCTATTTCGGCGCATGTTCTATGCTCAAAATATGAAATAACTTTTATACACATATATATTAGCTTATTCATGGCTCAATTTTTCATTTGTGTTTAATTCAGAGACTATCCTGGGGGAGTGAATGTGTTTGGAGTACAAGCTGCGGCAAAAGCGAATGCGGGAATTTTGCCGGCTCTCCCCACCGCTTCGTGGCCGCGACACCAATTGCTCCCGTGAGAAAAGATGCTTCCGCCCCGCCGCGAATTGCGTGCCCGTGTGTGTTCCTGCCTGCGTGCCGCCGGTTGAATTTAAGAGGTCGCACAAATTCATGCATACATAACGCTTTAACTAAATGGGAAGTATCACGCGCGCGCTGAAATTGAGGGGCACGAAGCTTCATGCCTTGCCGAAAGAAATGATTTAAGACTTTTTTTTACTTTGGGTGTATAGTATAATCATTAAGAGAAGAGCGAACGGCGAAAATCCTACTTACGCAAGTGTCAGATTTTATGTTGGACTTTTCAATTTTGAACCGCTCTCGATTTGTGGTAATAATTCGTGAATCTTATGCTGAAAGTTGAAAACGTAAGTTTCATTTCTCTCGTTTGTCGTTCTAAGGGTTGAGAAAGGGTTGAGTGCTTGAGATTATTTTGGAGTCAGGCAGCTCTTATTCATTTGTTACGGTGAAAATGCAAGATCTAGCCATTCGAATGCTGTTTGTGAAAAATGGACTGTATGTCACATGAAGAGTAAGTGTATCTACTTCCTTCTTAAGGTTTAATTCAGACTATTTTCGCGAGAAGGATGTATAATTATCTGGTGAAACTTATGGGGATGAAGCTAAAAATATAATGATTAATATAATTGTAAGCACATATTAGGTCTTTGCTCACGTTCTCATCGATTTCTTTATTAATTTCCAGAATCAGGAGAGAGTCAGTCACAGCCTCTTGTGCCTGAAGTATATTTTTCTCATCGAAATCAAAGAAAAGTTGAACGTTTCGTATATAATTTCGTTTTGTTATTTTTGATAATTGAGATTTTTTTAAAATTCAATCTAAAGGTGTTCAGATTTGAAAAATATAGGATAAACCTGTTTGTTGTATTTGGTTGCCGGGGCAATAGATTCCCATCATTATTTCTGCAAATTTCCAAGTGTATGCACAGGTGAAAGTTAGAAAATCTAAAAATACAATATTGAATATTTGATGAAGACTTTGTCTCTATAATGCAATGAAAACTCTCTTGGATAAATTCAAGAGGCCATAGATCTATGATCATTTAAGGTTTTTCTTTGCCTATTACGCGCTCAAATTCGGAAATTTCAATTTTTTACATACATTACTGTGATATTGGGACTTTTAAGAGAGGTGTGCATCTATTTTGAGTCATTAAGTCCAAGAAGAACACATTTGGGGAACGCGCAGAGGAAAATCGTGCATCATTTGCTCGGTAAAATACGACCGGGAAATGGGAATTTTCGGTTCAGCTATCCGAATAAAGTCGAGAGAAATTTCAAATCTCATTTCGGTGGCTGCACTCAAGCTGTGTCTATACTCATACCCGATAATTGTCTTCGACTGTGTTTCCCAGATGCGAATATTTTGTTTTTTTTTTGACGGTCTCCGACAAACACTTTCTTTTACGTATCATCTACCTTCACGCATCATGGTTAGTGGCGCGCATACCTGCGATGGGGCTTCCCTGTTCTCATTCGCGGCTCTCCCTTTCGTTTTACGGCACCTAGAAAAGAGGAAAATGATGAGGCCGAGTAAAATAATGCAATAACTTTCCGCCCTATCGCTCCGATAGCACCGTGCTCACGCACTCACTGGGTGTGCGCCTACTTTTTTTTTTAAACGGAACATTGTCGGTTAAAAAAAACGGTGCGTGAGGTTATCAACTACTATTAATCTGAATGAAAAAGTTAATAAATAGAATATCATAGATCATAAAACATTAGGGAGTATTTTGCGCTCTCTGTACATCACAGATGTTTAGTGGTGGGTGATATAATAATTATTGATGTCATTATTATCATCATTATTTTTTTAAATCTTCGGTTTTCATTGTTAGGGTGTCACAAAGGTTCATGACCTTCCTTTTGATATAAATTTTCGGCAGAGGGCTACGTACGTATTCAGGCACTTAAACTGTCGATGTATACTTTAGAGAATGTAATGTCTGTAATAACTTTTGTTAGCATTGAGGCTATCATAAATCCTATCTGGATTGTTTTGGACCTCGTATCCGGCTGCATTAATTCAGAAAACACGATTTTTCCTTGATTGTTTGAAAATGGTGACTTTCATGTCACAGAGCCAGAAACAACCGGAATTTCGAATTGCAGAGTGAGAACAAGGTATGGTAAATGAAAACGTCAAAATGTTATGTCGATTTTGAGGTGTCGGGAAGTAATTACATCATAGTGGCGTATTTATTTCATATAATAAAATCTAATTACTTTTATTGTTAGTCAGGCGGTGCCATGCGTGAGAGCAATGGAATCAGTTTTTGTACGTGGCATTTATTTTATTTTGACAATTAATGGCGGGGGAGAGATGAAGGAAAGAGAGCGTATTTCATAGCTTCACTTATCTCCTATGATTGTTTGGAAATTGTGAAATTTTTCTCGGAGACAGATAGCGCCGAAAAAAAAGAACAAAAAAATTCCGTGATTTTAGCGGCGCACGCCTTTTGGCTACATTACGTATGTCCTTTCACGTGGAACTAAAGTGTTTTTGTCGACTTTGGGGGTACGCGCACTATGACCCCGCGAAACCAAGTTGTCCCACCCGGCCGATTTCGGAATAGATCTTTGCCTCCAAGTTTTGGCAGATATAACAAAAACTTGTCCTTTTAATTTTTGCAAGCAATTTTGATTTCTCTTTTTTACCTGCTCCGCCCAATCGTACTGGAACGATGATTTTCCGAGCATTACTCTGGTTGCTAATATAACGCGTTCCCCATTGCTAGTGTGGCTTTAGGATTTTTCCAAGGGGTCATCTACAGCCCACCATGGTGAAATTTTCGAAAGTTCAGAGTTGTCTCATCGAAACTCATTTCATATTCAAGCGGCGAGGGACGTTTTCAAATTTTGAGAAAAGTTTCCGACAGCATTACCTTCTCTATGTCTATGCTTTGAGGAATAAATTCAACACGAAACAGCGGAGACAACCATTTGGTTACTTTGGATTTCAGCAATTATGTCCCTCTGAGAATTTACTAACTTTGGAAAAACTAATAAAAAGAGACGTTTCAGATGTGATATGGTGGAATATCATGATTAATAAAAATTGGCAATTTTCCACAAAATAAAATTTCGTGTAAAAAGGTTTCGATGTAACTTCATCATCTTCTGGTGGTAAAAATTGGAAAAACTATTGCCAAAATTTGAATTGGAGTCAACTTACAGTGAACTCAAATTCATCAGTGGTGCGAGCGAGGAATTCAGTGCGACCAGAAAAATATTCTCATTTCATTGAATGCATATCGTCAAATTATTAATATTTTTTCCTACTTTTTTATGGTAGGTGATGCATTTAATTTGTTACTTTAATGACAAGCGCGGTAGGTTTTTAAAATTCAGGGCATGCGCCATAGCCGAAGTGCAAGGAAGGCCACGCAGGGGTGGTTCAGAGTCGCGGGTCGGAGGTCGGGCGCCGCGGTGGTCCAAAGCATATTTCTCGATTCAGTCCATGGGGGAAGTTCGCGGACGCGCCATGAATTTTTATTCCGCAAAAATTTGGCGAAGGAAATCAAGAGGTCTCAAATCGAGAGCACCGCCGCGCGCGAGTCTCAGTCACGTTTAAACTAACATACTCTCAAAGGATAACACGAACGTTCACCAATCCGCCCACTCCCGTCATGCATTTGGACGAGGTGTAACCTTTCGACCCACGGCCGATCGGGAATCAATTTCCTTCCTCGGCCTTCGAAACACCGCCACCTCAAGCGGCGACGAACTGCTCTCCTCGCCCCAACCCCTTCAGCTCCCTCCGTTTCGTCTTTGATTATTCACCGCGCGCGCATTGTGGAGTGCGTGTCGTTAAAAAACAGTGCCGCGGGCGAATGTAGGGGGGGGCTCGAAAACTCCCCCCCTCGTATCCTTCCCGCGTGCAACTACTCTTTCCAACTACACTCCCCCGCCCACCTGCCGCTCGCGACCCCCTCCCGCTCCGTGCATCGACCTCACCCCCGACCCTTCGCCACAGTATTTCCACGTCCTCCTTTCCTTTTCCCTTTGCCCCTGATCCCTCCTCACCCCGTCCTGGTGTCACTTATATTTTTTTCCAGCTCCCACAGCCATTGTGAGACTCCCTCCAGATTTGAATGTGTAATTCTTCGAACTCCTTCCCTCCTTTCGGGGAATGGTTAACGGTGGTGGGGCGGGGGTGGAGGGAGGAAAAAAGAGAACCCTTTGGCTTCTGTGGGTTAAGTATGTAAAAATGATAAAATGTGATAATGTGCCCGGGGTCGTGATTTCGGAATGCACGGGGAAGGGGGTGGTTCGCCCGGAAGTTTCCCAACCCCCGGGGTCAGGTTCTCTCTCGGGCATTCATGAGCTCTGACTGCGGGTTAGCCGACGGACAATCTACGGGGGATCCTTTTACTAATGGAGGCTTTATTTCACGGAAGTATCAAATGGATGAAAACACACCTCTTTGCTCGTACCCTCGCTTCCTGTCTCCTATGGGGGATATATTAGCTTTTTGTGCGGATTGGCGACGTGTTACATGGAAGTATTGGTTTTTATATTTGGTATGTAGGTGCAAGATTAGGAGGGCATTGTAAGAAGACATGAGGGAAAGAAGGGTCCAGTATGAGGAGGGAATTGATTTTTGTAATCTTAAATCAATACGTAAAGAACATATTTGTAAATATTTTACAGGGAATAGCATTCTTCAGGACATTTTAGGATACCGGAATCTGACGCATTAGGAAAGATGATCGAATTTTAAGTTTTTTTGCAGCGTGGATATGAAAAACGGAGATGGAAGCAAGTGATACTTTGGCGAAGATAACCGAAGAAGCATTGCAAATGGTGGGAAAAGAGATAAAGTTGATGGAAAAAATTACAAAACAGAAAAATTTCTATCAAGAAGATATTATTGAAAGGGGAGGTGGAATGTTGTGCATACGGAGACGAGTAAGGTGACACTAAGCTTTTTGGACAGCATGAAGCACTGAGGATGAAAATATAGTTGGGTAAACAAAGAGTTTAGGCTAAGAGAAGACCACAAATATACGTAAGAGTTGTGAAAGACTGTTCCAAATCCTATCCCTAATCGCTATACTAACTCTGGATCGATTAAAGCACAGGATGGAAATATTGAGAATTGATGTGTTGTATGAGGACTGTGTTATATGGGAGACTGTGGGTAAGCTGAGTGGAGATAGGAAGACAATCCCGGACTGTGTAGGAATATTAGGAAAGTTGTTAGAAGAAAGCAGGAGCAGAAATAACTAAACAAAGGTAACAAATGAGAACAAATACGGTTTTTGGTTTGGTGAAAGTGCTTTTTAGAAGTCCATGAGAATGTTTGATGAGGGGTTTTCCAAGATTTACAAACGTTCTCTTGACTACTTTGTGAAAATATGTCAACCGACTGACCATATTGTATAGAATACGAATTAAAGAGTCGGGTTTCGACTCGCAGATTAATGAAGAACGATTTACCATCGGATTATTTTTGTGTTCGGATGATTTGTACGATCTTTATGCCAAGAGGTCCACGAAAAGCCACTTAAGGCTTTTTTTATCAGGTTTTTTAGGTAAGGAGCAACGAGAGTAATTACTAGACCGTTTTCAGATCTGGGAATCGATCCTTCAAACTCTTAGTTGGCGAGCGGGCACGTTAATTGAGAGAAAAACCACTTTGAAGTGTTTGTGTAACGAATTCAGTCATTCGAAAGCGAAAGAACCATGGTGTTTCTCGTCAGACCACGCATCGAATATACAACGAGCCTTTGGATTCCAGCCCAGGAGGCATCGACTCGGTAAGGGAATAAAAAGCAGAGAAAATATCCCGGGTTCGAGAAAAACTTCCATCAAAACTTCGCACACTTACTACGTAGCCAGGGATGGGAGACTCTCGGTACTCGAAGACCCAGCGCTAGACTAAATTAATTGAGAAGGTTTAACTCGTGTGACTTGGCACACGGAGTCGATACGTTAATCCAAGCCTCACACTAAATGAACAGACAAAAAAATAATATAATGTATTCACAATGTTAAAATATTTAACGATTATTTTATTAAAAAATTGTAGGTACGCTTCAAATTAACAATTAAAATTACAATTGTATTTAAGAATTTTGAGGTATGCTTGTTGAAATATTTGTGAACTAATTTTTCTTTCACGCAGTTCACGATCACATCCACATCGAGAGTGAGACAATTCTATGAAATTTAAAAATCATCCCTTCACAGTCTTCAGCTATAACATTATCATAGATAGTGTTCTAACACCCCCTGACACACTCCCCTAGCAGGGAATCGTGTAGATGTTACACGTAGATGAGGCAAAAACCGGAAAAGTTCCCCCCCGCCCCACACCTAGTAACGAATCGTTATCTGCCGTCGTCGATCCATGGGCTTTGGGGCAAACACGAGGATCGTGCGAGGATTTCTTTTCCCTCTCCCTTTTTTGTGAAACTCATTGCGAGACGGCCATGCAATTCCGTGCGCATGCCTTCCGTCGGCGGCGTTCGCTTCTCGCGTTCGTACGGGCGTGTGTTCGAGGGGGTGCCCACCCATCGAGGGTGGGTGTTGGGTGGGGGGGGGGAGCTATGGGAGGGGCTAACAGAGGTAGCATGGGAACCGGGGAGAGAGGGAAAATAAGAGCGGGTGGGTTGGGGGGGGGGCGATCTCGCCGGACACTGGAGAGGGTGGGGGCGCAAGCCTTCGTATGACTTCCCCAGGTCATTCGCTTCCCTGCTCTTGTTGAATGACTCAACACCCTCCTCTACTTGTTGCCACGAATTATTAAAATGGCGATCGATCGGAGACCGAAAACGTCGACAGTCTTCGAAGCGGGACCGGAGGATTTTAGTCGGTGGACGCTGAGGAGGCGATGTGAGTGATGAGAGAAGAAAGAGTAGATTCGAAAATGTTCAGTGTTAAATTTTCGTTCGATCGATCGCTCTCCGGAAACAAACAATCGCTAGCGTTCACGGGTTCTGAGAAAGTTGGCCTGTTCATAAAATGAAGCATTATTTGTAGTCTAATAGATTTTAATGTGATAGGATATTTCAGTCCTTAGGTAGACTAATTTATATGTTTATATAACCCTCGTAATTGGAGCTTTAAGTTGATTTGCCTATACCGTATTTGGTCCTGGCGAGTTTCTGTGGTATTCCTGATAAAGTGGAAATTCTACGTCACTCTTTGCTCTTCTTGAGTTCTGCCATAGTGAGAAGAGTGAAAACATAATTGTTAGATGGAAGCATTGCTGGAGATAAGTACAAGAAGATAGTTTGGAAATTAGTTTTTAATGCATTGGTCTCCACGGATGTCATCATATTAAATCAACACGGTCGTTACTGTTATTTCTGAATAAGGAAAAATACCACAAGACACAAGGGCAATCATACTCTTTCTAAAAGAATTTCTATTTGTCAGTATTCTAGTGTTACTCCGGCCATATCTGTTGGATCAATACGAAAGAGCTTTGACAGCATTAGAGATTTGACATTAGAAAGGTGCCAGTAATCTTTTAATCAATCTTCGGATTTAAATACCAGTGAATGAACCCCTTGAGTCCTATGACTGTAAACCATGATGGTCGATTTTCTAAATATTTCAATTAATAATACATTCATTTTTTGATATTTCAACACATGATATTCTCTCCTTTGATCAATTAAAACTAATTAAAATAGGAATAGTGTCAAATTACTTTCATAACTTACGTGACGTTCGACTCGGGACGTCAGACTAATCCAATCATCCCACAATCCATTAGGAAGGTTGTATTACTTAACAGTGTTGAGAGACATGGGCTTAGCCCGGGATGATAAAGAGTATAGCAAAAGAGAGCAGTGACTAGCACGCGCCAAGCCATAAATAAAGCGAAATTTCATATAATTAATATCGTTAAACAGCATCATGATAATAATATTATAAAACAAAATGAATAGTTTTAACCACTCCTTTTTTACTACAATGTCACGCGTTTCTACGTTTGTGCGCCATTTTTTTATTATATTTTATTTTATGCAACGCATTCATTCACGTACATGGCGATTATTATAAAGCGTTGAAATATAAGAAGCGGACTGGACGAACTTTATTTTCTTTATAATGTTTTCTTCACCACTTACCTAATGTTTTAATTTTAAACTTCTGAATAGCATCAGTATTCGCTTCACACTAACCTGGCAACTGTGTAACTACCAACAAATAATTATTCCCTGGAATGAATTAGAGGATCAGTATCATCGCCGTGAAAATGCCACCTCGACCCGAATTGTTTTTTTTTTTCAATTTGCTGTCCACCGCTCGTTTGAGGAAGTTGCCCTTTGATCAGTTTTTCCCGCTTCCTCATTTGGACATGGGCTCACATTTTGATGAAATTTCCTTCTTAATTGGCGGTTTATTGCCAGTAGGTCCTCATGTTCCATGGCTGTATCACACGACGTCGGAATCTTTCTCGCGAGTAATGAGTTTTTCTTCCGATTATCCTCCCGGCCGACGCTAACCCCTCCTCTCCCCCCTTTCCGGCTTATTTGCCCCATCTCCCCCTCCCTCTGGCCCCCCCTGCCTTTTCCGGCCTACCTATCTCTCTCTCTCTCTCTCCTCTTACCCGCGGTCCCAAAAGACACGCGGTCAGCCCAGCGGATTAATAAAAAGAGTGCCTACTCTGGATCTATTTATTATTCGACGTCACGCGAGGGTGTAGAGGGCGTTTGGGGGGGGGGGAGAAGAGGGTTCGTCAGGGGGAGGGGCAGAGAGAGGTCAGGGGTGATTGGAGGGGAGTGTGGCGGACAGGCTAAGGGGTTTTTTCCGCTTAATGACGATCCGTCCAGATGAGCAAACCTGTCCGGCTCTTTTCTCCGTTGAGACGTCCCCGTATCGTTTAATACTTCCGAGAGGGGCAGGGTGCCTCATGCGAGACGCCTTCTTCGTTAAATCGAGGCTCGGAAAGTGACATTTATTGCAAGTTAAACGCCCTTCCAGGTCAGAGTTTTTCCAGTATCCCTATCGGGGTCTATCTTCTCCCAGGTCGACCCGTTTTCGAACACTATTCGGGTAGAAACTAGAGTGCTACATGGACTCAAAGACGATTCGTCCAGTTGGCTCGTTGTATAGGGCGTTTGTAATTCATCTTATTAATAGATGGATATTAAGGGGAAACTGCGTTGGTTATTGTCGAACTTTCACCGTACACACTAATCCTCCTCTCGGAGCCAAGAAATGTACAAAATTAGACAACGAACGCTCTTTACTGGAAATCTGTAACAACAAAGCCCCGATGTGGGCACCGTGGGCAATTTTCTTTCAAAATGTATCGAAGGAAATGGCAGCCGTTGATGTTGCATTTCTCCTTAAATACTGATCTGCCCTTATTATTTTGGAAAAATAGACTAAAATTGGTAGGGGAAAAACAATTTTCGTGGAAAACCTGATGTTGGAATACACTAGCGTAAGAGAGAGTCAGTTAAAAAATGAGACCACTGAATGGTGATTTGCGCTTTGAGTAGAAAAATAGTAACCGGAGGTCACGAGTTGATGGACAGTAATCATCACGGCTCACCCATTACGTCCTAAGCACTCAACGAAGAGAATGTCTTGGAATAACGGGAGGCATTTTTAAATATTACCTTTTGCTACTTGAAATCTCACGTGAAAAAAGAGGAAAAACGATGTTAATCTAGAGAAGTTGGAAGCTTGAGTATAATTCGCTCATCCCCGCTGGTACAAACCGTACCGTCTCCAACTCCTACCCGTATTCCCCGCCAATGGACACCAGTGGTCGTGGCTTTAGTACGACGCGCCACGCACTCCACGGGGTGCCTCTCTCCCTCTTCCCTTCCCTCGGCACTCTCTCTCGCCTTTATTATTCGGGATCGATGGTCGAGCTGGGATGCGGGCCGTGGCTGGGATCACCTGTCACGCGGGGGACGCCACCGCCCGCACGCCGGGCGTCCGCTAGCGCGCCTTTGTCGACGCCAAGTTTCCTGTTCCATGTGACGGGAAGATGGGGGTAGTTTCACGAGTTCAGCGCCACCCCAAGGAAGTTCCCCAGTCAACCCACTTCTTGCCGCCTTACCCTCGGGGGTGACGCTAATTCCAACGATCGGGTGACCAGTCCAAGAGAATGAATTCACTGAGGCGCCATTCATACGACGTCCGCTCGTGACCGTACATTTGATCGATACCCTGGACGTTTCACAATAGTAACGTTTCATTTCGCCGGTTGCCACTTGCTAAAGCAATCGCCTTGCCATTAAAGTTATGGAAAAGGTTCGGGCTTGTCAGTAAACACATCGGTAGGACGGAGTTAGAGAATGTGCAATTTGAGAATTTGCAGTTTGAGAGGCACGCACAGAGCAAATGTCAGTTTATTGAAGTAGTAGTCGTTATCGGTGAAGGGGGCCGACAGCTGAGGTCATTTGCGCCGTTGGGGATTGGTAGATTATTTGGACGGAGTCGGGTAGGTATTCAGGGAGTGGGAGAAGGGTGGAGAGAAAACAGGTATCGGCATTAGTCCCTAGTAGGCCCTAATTGGTTCACACTTAAAACTTCAAATCCGACGGACGGCAAGCACTTCTTGAAGTGCTCTCGATATAGCACACCAAGTAGGGGTTTTGATATTAGGGAAAAATTTCTGCCACCCCCTGGATTCGAATCCCAACCCACCGGGTGGAAAGGCAGTACATTAGTCACCGCACCATCCCAGTCCCCTCAGTTAACTCATAAATTCTTTAGAATATTTGTTTGTACAGATCTATTCCCTTGTACGAATAATTATTCAACCTAACCTATTGATATCAGAAGTGTGACCTACATTTGCACGAGACCAGATAATCGTTGATGTTTTCAGAGGAAGATACTTTCTCTTTATCAACTCTGCGCGAAATCTACGTAGCAACCGATCACTGTACACAAATAAGCACATATGATTTAAGTCAATGCCGAAATAAGTGATGATTCAGAATGAAAACAAAATTTGATTTGAAACTTCTAAGAAAACGAAGAAACGGTTGATTTATTTGGGGAGTAGTCAAAGTCATCGATATACGTATATCATAGGGAAGATAAAACGTTCGATGGGACATGTTGAGGTATGAGATGTTGGTGGATGAGGGGGGGAATATATTAAGAATATTTTAGAAAAGGGCAAATTTGTGGGGCAACAAAAAGTGAAGAAAGTAATACTGATCACAAAAATTGTTTTGAAATGAGTATAACTGTTTTCTAATGCCTCAAAAATATTAAATAGTTTTAGAGATAGTTTAAATATTAGAAACCTTAAAATGGTTTACTCAGTTAACAGTCGTACGAACAAAATTGTTTTACAATTACTATATAATGTAAACTCAATTACCTTGACGGTTTTCATGGTGTTATTCGGTTGCCGATCATTCCGCCATCTCCTTATTGGGAGGGTATGCTTCACTGTCCGACAAATGTCAATTAATATTTTTGTCTAGTCTCGATTTGGCAATTATTTATCCAGAAACCTGATTCCGTGTTCCGCTAGAAAGAAGTATAAAAATTTAGAAATCTAAACAATACATTTAATCTCCTCCAATCCCTTGCTTTGTCACAACTATTGTCATATCTAGTTAATCAGTTAGCAAAAAAAAAAATAATTACCATTTTCATGTGGATCATTTTGTAAAATTAACTGCATTGCAATAAAAGCAATTCTTGCATTTCATTTAATCTTGTTGCTTATTTTTGGGTGTGGTTCCATTTTGTTGAAATATTTTCATCCCACAATGCTAGTTGCCCCAATGTATTTCAGAATACGTCTTGCTCTTATTTTCACTTCCATGTTAGGTAGGCTTTGCTAGTCTAGCTAAGCCTCTCCTTCGCGGACGGATCCAGGCAATATATTATGAGACTTTCTAGGGCCTCTTTCCACACCCCTATCCCTATGGGGGACAATTCTATGATGTCGTAGAACAGTAATTCTTCACATAGAAAACGTAGTCATATATATATATATATGACACCTATGTCGGAATCTTCTTTTTGCAGTAAGAACCACTTTGAAAAGGAGCGTGTCTATCACCTTAATTGAATTCTTAAAAGACTGCAGTGGAAATTCTATCCAGCATGTATATGTGTGTATATATATATATATACATATATGTGTGTGTATAAATATTATTTCGACGACACGGCCGTAATCATCATATTCTGATGATGACGGCCTTGCCGTCGAAACGACAAAACTACATACGTGTATGTGAGTGTCCTTTCTTTGTGTTTCTGTTTTAAAAATCTATATCAGTGTATATATATTTTTGATATGTATAATATATTATTTTATAAAAATATAATATATAATACAATATAATATTTTATATACCTATATATATATATATATATATATATATATATATATATATATATATATATATCGATGATGCGGAAGCACTCACGAGAGCAATATAACTTTTGGACGGCACAATAGAACACAGAATAAAACAGATAACACGTAAAACTCTCACACTATAGATGATTTAAGCTTTCGGCCTACTCCGAGGCCTACAGTCTGACCTGAAGAATATATATATATATATATACATATATATACATATATATATATGTATATATATATGTATGTATATATATACATATATATATATACGTGATTGGTAACAGTTTTGGACTATCCATACCTCGTGTATGTAACAATCTAATCGGTTAGCAGACAAAGATCCCATTTCCGGCAAGCGTTTACCCTGCTGTTGTTTAATTGTAATGCATCAGATAGCCCCGAAGTTGTGCACGTAACAAATAGCTGCCTGTTTTGCCAGTATCATTATCGTCTCACCTTTCAGAGGATCTCCTACCGAATTCTTAGCACGTGGGGACAAAGGGATAAGAACCAGACTCGGATCCCTAACGGATGCCTAAGAGATGCAGAGGCGGAGTGGGTTTACTCATCGATCGGCTGGAGTTCTCATTTCTTCGTGCTGCATAGACATCCCTGTGCACGATCAATGCACCTTCGTGCATGGTGATTGCATATGAATTCCTCAGTGGATTGTAATTGAGTCCATATGAACGTCTTTTTTGTGCTATACATAATCAAGTTGAAGAGAAATGAAATTTTGTGTGAACTTCTCGTGGCAAGCGCAAGATAGGTTTTATAGCGTTTGCTTGAGAAGATTAAGATGATAGTTATGTAAACCTCAGGGGCCGTGGCTTCGTGTATAAGGCGCGTAATTAGTTACTCAAAATCCAAATTATATTTATCTTCGGCTCACGAGTTGAAAAAATTAATTTCTTGAGATGTAACTCATGAAATAGTGCTATCTCCATTCTTGGTAATTGACGCTTTGTGATTAAAAATAGCTGGTAATGAAATAGTTTTCATGCAACCCGTTTGGAAAACTTTGCAATTGCGGGAAAATTGCAAAGTTTTTAACTTGCGGAAATGGAGAAATATAGATGCCAGACGCAGCAGATGCAGCGACCCTTTTTTCCCGGAAACAAGAAGTGATAGCAATTAATAACTTATACGTCCCAACTCGGAATCCAATCCATTAGTAACGGAACCTCCTACCAAGCAATTGAGCGTCTTTCGGGATAGCATGGAAATGTAAATGATTCATTTGTGAAAACTGTAAATGGAGCTTATAAATGTGAAAAATCTGGATATCTCAGTAAAGTTTAAATAAATGCTTTGAAATCATGATTTATTTGGAATAATCCTAATATAAGCTCCCAACTTCGTACAGGATACTGTACTGTATGATACTTTCAAATATTTTACTGATTGAATGGTTGAATGAAGTTAAAATAATGAGTGAATATATAGTTTATGGATGAGAGAATAATATCATTCACGAAATTCACAAAAATTCGAGGAAATTTTGAAATAACTAGTGATACCACGCTATATCATAGATTTGTGGACCCATCCCTTTAAATTTCATGGGTAAATTAAAATTGCGATGAGAAGGAAATTGGTAAATATGAAAAGTCAGGCAGATTTAAGTATTCTACGCTTATGGTCACTATTCATTTACCTGGTCGCCAAAAAAATTCTTTGTAATTTGTTCTATAATTTTTTTCTTTTTGTTTTCCTCCGTAATTTTTTCTCTCGTGTCTCTCCCAAATAAGAATTCGTTGAATGATGAGACCCCTGCGCTAGCTACCTCTCCTTCCTGTAAGGTGCTTCCGTCATGTGTTCTCTCTTCTCCACCAACCGTCCCTTTCGCAACCCCTCAATTCCACGATTCGCCCGTCCGTTCCCGAGGGCCCGCGATTGTCTCGAAGGCTCGTCACGTTTCGAAGGCTTGCATTGTCCGACACGCGATATAAACAGACATTGCCATAACAGGTTCCCTGGGCGGGACGTGCCGTGTTGGAGCTCACGCTGTTTTGGAGCGTCCAGCGCAGGCCGTTCGTGGAGCTTTCAGTTCCGCTGGGGAAGAATCTCCCAGGAGCTAGGAGGGAAAAGGATTGCGACTGTTGAGCCGAGCGCATTGTTCCTACTAAAAAAGGCGACTAAGGACGGAGGGGAATCATGGATGGAACCACACAATGGATGTTAAACACCAGCGGTATCGATGGTCGCTTTGGTTAAACATATTTTGGGTACGCCTCGAATTCTGAATTGGTGATTTCATACCCAAACTAATTGCTGATTATCTACCTAACACGCTCTAGTCTCCTCCTCCAAAGCACGCAAAACAAATATTTGTATGTGTATATGTAAAATATATATTATATATAATACAATATTATATACGAGGCGTGTTCATAAAGTAAAGCCCGTTTGGTTACAGGAAAAAATATACTCATATGAAACACATTTTATTGGCACTTTTAGTTAGCTATAAACCTACTTCACTTATCTACATAATCGCCGTTCACTTCTAAGCATTTTTCGTACCGCTGCACCAGCTTTTTTTAACCTCTCTGCATAGATACTCGCCGCCTGAGGGTTGAACCAATCGACAACGCCATTCTTGAGTTCCTCTTCGGTTTCGAAACGTTGTCCACCGAACTACTGTTTCAAGTGCAAGAAGAGGAAGTAGTCGCTGGGTGTAAGGTCAGGACTGTACGGTGGGTGGTTTAAAGAGTTCCCAACGACCAAAAAACTCTTGTCCACTGGACATTCTTTCTCGTATACTCACTCACACAAATACACCCACACATACATACACACACGCTTACACATTTGCACACATGTACAGGGATTCGAGAATAACATGAAAAAGAGCTCCACCCGCAATTGCAACTTCCATTTTGTATTACCCTATTACTTGTACCTGCAACCGCCATCGTCTAGGTAGGGTTTGCTACCCAGCGACCGCTTCGTCTCTTCTCGCCCACGCTTCTGGTTGCTTTCACTCGTCATGAGTAGCAACTATTGTGACTGCCCTGTGCCTCAATCACAGTTTTTTCGACCGCCTGTCGTTCGTCACCGTCCCCTCCCGCCGTCCTCGCATTGGATGTCTCCATTCTCCATTGGTCCCGTCTGTTTACGATGAGTGCGTGGACTCCTCCGTCTGCAGCGAGGGGCTAATCATTTCGTTCTGTCCGTTGGCAATGACGTGTCTCCTCGACTTGTAGCAAATAGTCCACGGAAGAGAGGACCCGTGTCCTCTGCGATAGCTGGGCCGGAGGAAGGAGAGGACCACGGGGAGACGAGCTCGTTGAGAGCGGAACCGTTTCCGGAATTGCGAAAAAAAATTGCGAGAACGAATGAAGCGGGGGAAGCCCTTTAAATTGCGGAGGTTGTGCGGTCGGGGAGAGGGGAATGGGAACTGGTGGGAGTGGGGAGTGTGTATGTGTGTGGAGGGGAAGTGGATCCTTCATCGGCGGGTCGAGTGGTATATGGGTCACGTGTGTGGTAATACTCCTCCCCCTCTCCTATGCCGTATCCTTCTCGTCGGAACATGGCGACCGAAATAAAGAGACATCTATCGAGTCGCAGTAGCAGCGGCTGGCGGGTATCCGTCGCTGCCGCCTCATCCCATCAATCAGGCGACGACCCCCGCCATTTTCCACTTAGGGCACCCCGCCTGCGGAAATCCCTGAATCGGCCATGGGAATTCATTCCGTCTCCTCCTCCTCCCATCCCCGACTTCCCCCACCAGGCTCCCCGCACCAACTCCTCTTCTCTTGTCACTCTCAGGCACCATTTATTATAATGTCCCTTTATGGTGAGCCCCCCCTCCCTCCATTTTATCCCCTCATCCGCACTTGTCGGGAAAGAGGAGGGGGATTGGCGGTGCGATCGGGGGGGGGGATGTAATCGTAACGATGATTCGAATGATGGCGGCAGGACCGGTTCCATTCCCCGGGGAGGACGGATGAAAATGCGAGACTAACCGGACGTTAAAAGAAACACGGTTACTATTTATTATTATTTTCGAAATCATGGAGAGGGTCACATAGTCAGTTCTATTCAGTCTTTATTTCCCTAGTTTTGAAAGTTATGTCTATGTAGCCTCAAAACGTAATGCTCGAATGTAGACGAGTAATATTTTATAAATACATTTTCCAACCAAATATACCAATAGTGAGTTCGCATAGCTCTGTCATCCTCTGCATCTACATTAACATAAATACCCTGCGAGCCACCAAAAAGGTGTGTGGCAGTGGGTGTAGTACCAGGAGAAAAGGTCAAGGGATGAAGGGGTTGGGATGTTTCAAATGGGTGGGGGAAGGTGGTGGGAACCTATAAAATGCATATTATTTCACACATAGAAATAGGTAGAAGGAAAGGCGAGAGGAAAACACATCAAAGACGAACAGAGGAAAGGTGGGGAAGGCGGATTTGAGCAGATCATAAATGTAAAAGTATTTCCTTATCCGGGATTTGAACGCCGGACCTTCCACTTGCCGGGCGGATGCTCTACCACTTAAGCTAATAAGGAAACCCAATGTACACTAAGATTTGCGATCTTATTATATCAACGCGCTGTCCTTAATCTGTACGTTAATACTTATTGTCAAACTGACTCCTGGGTGATTTCGACTACACGCATTCTGGTCTCTTATCTTTCTTGGAAAAAATGACATTTTAAACCTGTCGTTCTTGCAGTCTATCTCTCCAATCTTTATTCGTGATCCCTCCAACCGTAATACGTCCTTACGTAACGACGTAATACTGCATATACATCCTTTCACCATGAATCTGTCCGCCATATTGTATCTAATCATCATTGCATTCGCTAAATCTCAAAAAGTTTTGCCTATTGAATCAACTGAAACGCTCTCACTCATGGACATCACTTTGTCTGGGATTTGAGACCTAATATCCTTCTCTAAATAGTATCTCATTCGTACCAGACAGTGTAGAGACAAACAGAATGTGAGAGATGAAAATGGATGCAAAAGCATGTAAAACTAGCTTCTTTTATTCCATGGTTTTAATTTTCTGAGCTGAATATTTAACTCATCGGTGGCCATACCCCTGCTAAAATTGACCCGAGACACGATACGGGTACAAAACTGGACAAGTTCATTGGAAGGATATGGGGACCGTTTTAATACAATATACAAATGTAGCTTGGTTTTGAGTTAAAACAAGCTAGATGTTTTTGACTAACGCTGTGAGGCCTGTTTCAAACTCGTTCATTATACCTAAGTACATAATATATGTAGTTTACGACGATCCTCCTATAGTTCATTCAAAGGGCGATGATTCGGAATATTTTTTTTGCGTTTCCCAGACTATAATCAAATGAAACCGCATCAGGTGCATTTTTCGTGTATGTAAATCCTAACGTATTGTTAATTGGGTTTTAATACTTAATCGCTCTTAAATAATTTTTTTACAATCACCGCTATTGATTGAATTCAATATAAGACGATTTAGACAAAATAATGCCTACTTGTTTTCTTGATTCATTTATTTGAATTTAGTAAAGTCAGTTTTCAGCTGCTATACAGACACATACGTACACATTGCCCCGCAAACCTTCGCAGGGGTAGGTGGGGAGAGGTGGTAGAACATCTAGAGTGCACATGCAAAAATACACATAGCATGTGTGAACCAATATTTAACCATTGGAATCTATTTGGAAAATAATTTAACAATTGGGAAGTTATTCAAAAGCACTAAGACCATCGGCCATTTGGAAATGAGTAAGTTTCAACATTTTATTTGGATCACTTCCGGGACGTTATTCGGGGGGGGGGGGCTAGTAAATGGGAGTGTTTCTTCTGCTCACACACGGGATTAAAGAGACGAAAGGAGTGAAATGCCTCCCGCGACTGTTGGGCATTCTGCATGGCGTCAAGGCATTGCTAAAAAAGTGACTGTCGCGTGTGGGCATCTGCATGCATACGCTCTTACTCTTTCTTTCCCTGCGTCGCAGGCCGTGCACCGCGAGTATGGAGTGCGCTTGCGCCATTCTGTGTACGTATTATTTGTCGAGGGGCGGTAGTGCACTTTTCGAGGCGTTCTCATATCGTGGAACACACTCACTTTATTGACTCGGAAAGAGTCCGAGATTGAGCGGTTGACGACGACCGACCCCTTCCCCCCTCACCACCGCCCTCACCATCCCCCGTGGCCTAGAATATCATCGCGCGTTTGCTATGCGGGTCGCATGCATTAGGGGAGCCGGCTTCTGTGCAAATCCTCCTCTTCCCCACCATCTCCTCATACCGCCACCCCACCCCTCGCGACAAGATTTCATACCGCTCGGTGACAATGTGGGACGATCTCAAAGCGTTCTAGATCATGGGATATGATCCACCCAGTCGTCGTTCTCCAGTGGATCGCCCGAAGGAATATATTTGCGTAGATAACGGGGGGGGGGGGGGGTGGGCGTTGAACCTCATTTATCGGAGGGTTCTTTTGTTTTTTTTGGACGTCTCCATCCGAAACTCCTTCTGTTCTTGCTTCGCATCAATTGCATTCCCATCTTTTTTTGGGCGTGCGTGCGGAATGTTTGGTGCTCCGTTAGGAAATGACTGTTTCTTTTTGACTTGTGTTGCTAACCGACGGGAATTGAGAAAGCTTACCGAAGGAAAATTTTTTTCGTCAGTGCCTTTGTTTAAAATGGCTGGAGGGTGCAGTGACTGGGATTTCCCTGTTTAGTACTCCTTTTCTGACCTGTTGAGTTTTCCGATTGGGGTGATTGCTGTCCAACTCGGCTGTCTTAGGTTCTAAACATTAATTACCATAACTGAGACCAACACATCTAAGGATTACTTTTTGGCAGCCCGAAAATATGTCTTTTTCTTCTCCAATCTCTTCTTTTCCTCATATTACCTTTCACTGTCTTCAGTAGCTGGTTTTCTATGATCTCTTATTGGATTTTCTCCCCAGGTCTTTGCTTATACTATCTTCCGTAATACATTATACAATACGTTTTCAGGAACACGTAATATCTAATGATTCTTAATATTCGCAATCGGTTTTTCTCTTTATATTGTCAGTATTTTTCATAGAACTCTCTTTTTCTTTGCCCTCTCTTTGAGCGCCTTTAAGTGAGCCGATCCTTGTGCCTATTTTATTTTTTACATAATTAAATTTAACACCACATATTAGTGCAAACAAAAATCAAACTAATTGTGTCCTACTACTGTTTTAGCGACATCTTGAACATTTGTAAATAACATATTTTCATAGTGTGACTCCTGAGTCTCTCTAGTATTTTTATACTTAAAGTGTATTAATAATATCTCCAATTTTATTTAATGTGTTTGTTTGCCGTGTCCTGGTTCAGGTTTTTTTTTAAATTCACCAATAATTTCATCCGGATGAGAATGTACGTTTATGGCTTGAAAACAATTGCCTGGAAACTGGTCCCTTAATTGATACGAAAATGCTGTATGTGGCTTGCTCCAAATGTGTAAGTCATGGAAATGAAATTCGATTGTGAAGGTCAGTTGACATACACTATTAAATGATGAATGTGATTTAAATGATAGCTGATATTTTATTAATTTATTTTGCAGAAATATTTGTCAACCAAACAAACTCAAGACTGCGAGGAAATTTTCCCTTCTAATAAAATTGAAAATGCCCGATCGAGAATTTTCAAAATTAAATGGCACTTTTATAAATCCCTATGAGCTTCCATGAATCCATCGCTGGCGTTCCTACTATATTTTGCTCTTCTAGTCTGCCCGTCCAAAATTTACTGATGAATGATAATAATATTTCATTATTTGACTACAGATCATCGTTTTATATTTTTTATTTTGACCTGATACTTTTTCATTCCTTCTAGTCACTAGTTAGTATCCTAGTTCGGTCTTCTCCCTATATTTTCCTCTGAAAGAACATTCTTTCAACATACATCCGTACGCCTTCTTATTTTTCATAATCTTTAAATTCGCTAATTCCCAAACTGTTCAATCAGCTCAAAACGCTGCCACTCAAGAAAATCACAATTTCCAGGTTTGAGACCTAGACCACATTTCTCCATTGAGATTCGGTAATGCCATAGTTTATCCGTTGGCAATTAAGGGGCTATTTCGTCGAAGGATTGCCCATAGGATCTTGATAGCCATTTGATAACCTAGTGAAGTTCATCGATCGAAACTTACGCGATCCTCGTTATATCTGCCTGATTTTCACGAGGCGTGCAACAAAGGCTACAAAGAAAGGGAATTTCTTTTTTTAACGTAATTTAAACATCGAATGGAATTATCGGAGCGAGAGATGTACGATGATTAGCAAGGGAAACTTTTATATTAAATATCAACATTTACTTTTTCCATCCATATAGAGGATCCAATAAACAGAATGAGCTAGGGCGGACCCTGATTTTATCTAGATTGAGATATAATGTTTTACTTAATTTAAAAGAGATAATCTACGTGTGTAAATAAATTATTTGGCGCATTGTTTTATGATAAATAATATTTAACTAGTAAAGGGAAAGGTTAATCGCAGGATTGTGAAATAGAATCTATCCTGAGAATAGAATATTGTGGTAGTCTATCCAGTGGTGTTGAAGCCTAGTTGTCATCCGTTTTCCCTGGGGAGGTTTAGTCTATATTAGATGCCACATGATCAAGCAACATATTGTTAGCACATAGACTATGGCAGATGGAATGGACCTTATGAAATGAAAATTGTCAACTGAAGCGAAGAGATTTAAACGTTTCTTTTTTTAAGATTTAAAGGCACGTGTTAGCATTACTATAGTTAAAATAAAACAGTTTCTGGCGTAACTTGGTGGAAAATCTTCATACTGACGTTTTTATAAATCAAACCACTTTACTTTTATGTTTATGTGGAAAAGTAAAATTTGGTTTGATTTATAAAAACGTCATTACTATAGTTACTATTTTATGACTCTAAATGTCAAATTTAACGGGATCAAACGCTTGATTCCCAATTTATATTGCTACCAGATTCTCTGAAAACGGTGGAAAATGGCTTGAAAAAGCGCAGGGTAATTAATTTAAAACTCAGCATTTGGGCTAATATACGCTATTGAGGGATTCAGAATACGCTTTGTCATTAAAATGAGTGTAGCTTGTGAAACTATAATGATTTAAAAGCGGAAATTTTTAATTGTTTGTACTTGCTCGAACACTTCCGTAGAATTAACCATAATATATATTTTGATTTTTGAATAATTTATCGCCAAAATCATTGATGCCTCTTTGTTCTCTTGGAGCGCTTTAAATTTAATTTGAATTCCGACCTTGCTTTGTGAATTTATGTGCACACACCTTCTAGCGTTAATGAAATGACTTTTCATAGAGCTTAATGCAAACAAAACCGTTAGGTTTGAAAACTTGTATTAAATTATCTCAATGCTTATTCACGGAAGTTTTACGAATGAGAATTCATGTTTGGATGTTTCCGTTTATCATTCTGTTCTGGCTTTCTCTTTATTATAATTTAGAACAATATTTTCAATGTAAAGACACGTACCGCGTGGAAAACGTGCATCGATCTAAATAAGAAAAACTCTGAATTGTTGAAAGCACGGAATTTCTCATATTTTAATGGGCTTGTTGCTGAAAAGAATAAATGTGATTGTATAAAATATGACCTTTTAGGGAAGTACCATCGTGTTATGACAGCGCAGGCATGCAGAAAAAATAATTGTGCATGCAACCATAGACTGTGCTCCCATGACGAAGAAGAATATGGTGCTCAGGGCACGGCGCTTGTAAAGTAATAAAACGAACACGGGCTGTCTGATTTATGCAGTGTTCAGGGTTATCGAAAATAATGGAAATTACATTATATAGCAGGAGCGACTCTGAAAGCAACAGCGTTTCACGACCGAACAGAGGCGCCGAAGAGCGTTGTATAAACCCTATTCTCACGCCTTCCTGACGAATTTGAATAGGATCCTCAATGCGGGGAGCTTGTAAAACAGTTGAAAAACTCGGCATATCCGATTTACGTTGCAGTCAGGTCTGTCGAATGTAATGGAAATGACATTCGAAAAGCGGAAGCTACCCCAGTTCGGAAACCGCAGCCATCCCCGGCACCCCTCCGAGGACTCGCGCTTCAGCAAACTCCCCGATCCCCGTCTCCGCCCCCTTCTCCTCCCGTCCGCCTCCCACCCATCCCGCGAACTCCCCCGTTATCCAACCTCCTCACCCACCGCCCACCTCAACCTCCCCCCACGCCCACCCGAATCCACATCGAGATCCGCGTCTTCCGTCGCCTTGGCCGCTTCTTTGCCTCCACATCGATTTGCTCCCGTTTCACTCTCCGGGGGCGCCTCGGTCTGACGAGAGAGCGCGCTCTCTCTCTCACACACACACACACACACAAACGCACGTACCAGGCGGGCGCAAACACACAAAACTTGTACTTTCGCACTGAAACGTTCTCATATCTTTCTTCCCCCCCCACCCCATCCCTCATCCCCGGTTTCTTTCCCTCGCCCCACTCTCATCCAGTTTCCTCCCCACTCACACTCCATTTTCCCTCTCCTCTCCCGCCCCTTCCTTCTTTCTTTCCCGTCGGCTATCTCATCCCTCCTCCTTCCCCTGCGCTGCGCCCGGCACCGCCCCGCTCCCTTTCCACTTTTGGGCCCTCAACAACCGAGCCTTCTTTCCTTCCCTTTCCCATCCTTTCAGCACCTTTCCGCCATTTTCTTCCTCCTCATCCTCCAGCCCCCCTCCTCTCTCCAATCCCTCGATCCTTGCTAGACCCTCTTTAGCCCATCCTGTCCCACCTATTTCCCTCACTCTCTCCCCGGGAGCACTCTCCCCTACCGAGGAAAATCATCGAGTTGAGAATCACTTTGTTACCTGCAATATGTACGCCATTACCTGAGGGAGGTCTCAGGTGGAAAAAGGGGATGGCTTTCCATCTCGCTCCGATATACCCATGCTCCATTTTCCCTTCTATTTCTATCTTCACTCCTTTCAACTTCCTTTCTAGCCCGTGGTGGCATCCAATTTTTTTCCCATCATGCGGTTATATTGAAATATTGAAATGGAAGGATTTTAATATCGGCAGGGGTTAGGGGGCCGCATTACCATTGTTTTACAGTCTCACTATTGTCGTGCTCGCCTTAGGTCGTAAGTGACGTGAAGGATTTCTGTGACGACATAATGTGAAAGATAGAGCTTCTGATGAATACTTTTGGGGATTTAGAGTACAGAGGGGGGCGCGAGAGAAAACAAAAGAGATTGGGGAAAGGAAAAAAGAGGTGTGAAGAAATGTGACAACACGGTGAGAATATGTGCGGTGGCGCCTCAGTGAAGCCGAATTGACTATAGAGTCTACTTCAACTATATGAGGAAGGAAAGCAGTTACCGCATTCTTTAACGACAATTAGAAGCAGTTAAATTAATTTTAAACATTGAGCTTTTCTTTTCTCACATAGCTATATTTCACTTCCCGTGGTATAAATTATTTAAGCGGAATCATGAGCCATTATATGCGTCTGGTCTCCTGAATGACATTTCCGTAGTCTCCGATGGCGAATTGCATGGTGTGCAATTACGCAATTCTGTTCTAAATAGCATTAAAATGGACAAGCTTACTTTCGGTTTGCATCTAATTTGGAACCGTACTTGGTAAGTAACACGAAGTTTTCGAATTGAAATTCCACAATGAGCTTGGCAGTCGTGAGATATTTGATTTTATTGGATTGATTTTATTATGGAATGAACTTGATCTTTTGTCAAATGGGAAAGATTGTTATCATGTGTAGAAATGTCAAGTTCAATTGTAGAATTGAAATTTTATGAGGTTTGCTTTTCATCTGTGCTCTATACATGTATCAAGAACTACCACATAGAAAAATGTTTGGTAACTTCAAATATTGGAACGCAAATTCACATATTAATTCTTTCCGTCATTTTTTTTATAATTTCCTTTGCTACTAGAAAGTTGGATTATTTCTTCTCTTCCTGACATTATGTTAGTCATGTCTCACAACGGGGAGGACCTTGGTAGCACATGAATTATTTTTTGAATGATTATAATGGATTGGGTTTTGTTTGGAGTTACAAAATGTTTATTTGATAGTTGTGTCCATCCAAAAACCTACCTTAACCGGTAGATTACCTAATAATAAATAATAATGAATATTAAATTGAATACTGGGGGAGGGGGCGTATTGAATTTAAAACGTAAAATATTTTAGATATCTCTTTTAAAACATTACCATTATGTAAGGTTTTGACATCAATAAATACATATGTACCATTATTTAGCACTTAAATTATGTGTAAAATGTTTCTTTGGACTCATGAAAATTATTAAACTTTTGAATTTACAAAAATTGGGAATTTACAGTACCCATTTCTATCACCCGTTATTCCTCTCACTGGTTCAATATCTTAACTCGGATCGTTTATAATGATGAAAAAAATAAATTCAATTCAATGGATTTTAACTATCGTAATCCATCATCACTAATAAAAATTCTCTTGGTGTGTTTCTCACTCCAGGTTGTGTCCCACTTTTAATGATTTTCGCTCTTGGCCTCAAAATCGAAATTTGATATTAGAAAACCTAGAATTTAAGGAAATTATTAATGGCTCGAAATTAAGATGGATCCTCCAAGATCAGTATCCAAACGGAGACACCTTTGAAAACGTACTTGAACGTGGCACAAGAAGCCTTGGAAAATCTTTGCACCCTGTCTCAAGAGCTTCTCTCGAAACCAGCTCAATGGGAAATATCGCTCCTGCAATTTCAAGGGCGTGCTCTTAATAGTTAGCGCGCTGTTGACGAGTTTCGATACCACCGCAATGCAAAAATATCGTAACAGCGCCACCGGGGGATGTCCAAGGGGAAGCCGGTGGATGTAGTCGAGAGGAGGCGAGGAATTTTGTGAAGAAATATCCGTGGAGGATGAGGGGGAAGAAGAGAGAGTAAGAAGAATTACTTTGGCGGGACGTAAAATTCAGAAGGGATGTCGAGTGTGCTTCATAAGGCGAAAGACTTTGTATCACACCCCTCTCCTGCCCATCGTCTTGGATAAAATTGTCCATTTGCCCCGTTTTATAGGAGTAATTATATAACTCTAAGGTGCCTTTCGGGTGGTTTGGTGGACTAGAGTCCAACAGCGTTTGTCGGCTGAATTCAGGGTCCCGGGGTCCAATTCTTGTGTCGCCTCCGAGCAACCCCTGTTAAACCGTAGCCTTGTTATTTTCTGCATACCGGAATTTCTAGGAAAACCGCAAATGACGTTGAGAATATGCATCTACAACTACACAATACACAGAAAGGCGCCTTAATGGCGTGTGGCGTTGTCAGGACACTAGCCTCTTATAAATAAATATACATTTATACATAATTCGATCTGCTGTTGATATTACGATATGTAGATATTTCGAGGACTTTGCTGAACCTAGTCTAAATTTAGCCTACTCTTGCCTTTTCACTCACTGCTCAGCACAGAATGAATGTAATTAGGGTAACTGTGGATCTACGTATATCTTTAGCCTCTCCTTAGCCATTCATACGCTTTTTTTACCTTTCTTCTTGAGGTATCTACCACTTCAGTTTTTTTCCTCCTGTTTCTCTTTTTCAATGTAGTACTGTTCCTTCCATATTTATCATTATCCTCCTTGCGTTTTCCACTCAGCCTTAGCTCATTTCCTTTTTCTCATACGTTTAGCTTTTCTTTCATTCCCCCCTCCATGGCACCTCCTAATTCTTAATTTTGCTGTTACACTTTATACTCGGGCAATCTTCGCCGAGGTCACGTTTCAAGCACCTTCAGTTTCTCTTAATTATTCCGTCAGCAGAACGTACAGCAGCACATTCAACACATGGTGCCACCCTGAACGACCGTTGCGTACGACCAATCTCCGCGTCCTCGGCGTGATCTCCAGCGTGATTGGAACCCGCGGGCCCTTTATCGTCGCCGGATCTTGCCCCGATCGTCACCCAGGCCGGCGTCCCCACCCCTCACCCATCGAAATGTCCTCATCGTCCCTGCTTCCCTCCCCCCATCCAATTTCTCCCGTCAGTTACGTCAACCCGAGCCGGGCTTCCCTCTCCTTTCCCTCACGCCACACCCTCTCTCCATTATTCTTTCTCCGCCATTTTCTTCCTTCACCTGTTCTCTTCCCATTATTCCCTCTCGCCCTTTCCCCCCTTCTCCATCCACTCGCCCCCTCCCTCCCCAAATAGCTCTCCACGGCTCCCAACCCCCTGCATACCTGATGAACGTTTAAATTTGCAATGAGCCGCGTGCTTCGCCCACCCCGTGTTGAGCTCCCGTCTGCTCCACGCCATGAGCGAGTCAACACCGTCTGGTCTCGAGACACGAATCTTTGCGGTCTGTGGTAGGTCCGAGGATATTTCATGTGACGATAATCCAATGAAAGTCAAGACGGTTTCAGTTTTCAACTTTTCTTCATTTTCATGTCGATTCATTTCTTTCGATTTTACTTCTTATGGGAGTTAGGTAGAAGATAAGGCTCTTTAAATCTCAACTCTTCTCTATTAAAGACAATTTATTGATATTAATATATGCCGCTACCTGTTTTTCTCACCGTCGTTTGGTGGTACACCACGTACCAACACTTGGTTGTACGACTATATAAATATCAGTTTGGTGCCATCAGTTGTGCCAACCTGAAATCAGCCAACATAGATTTTAGGTTGTTGGATATTTTCAAATGTTAGATGCCCTTCTGTCCAAGATACGTGAACACTTATCTAACAGAAAATATGTTTGATTTCAGTGCTGATGTAACTGAAAAGTTAACTAAAAATAACTTTTGTCATTATCATCGCATAGTGATAAGATAAAGAGCAAATAGCCATAGAGGAATGAACATCTGCTTAGACTGAGCCTATACCAAATAAGATCATATGCATTACAAAAATATAATGCACATTTTTTTAATGCAAGCCTTTCACTCGTAGCATGTTTTTGCAATAGGTTTTACAGCAGTCTGGTGGGTAGAACGCTGGGGTATTAGACATTATCCACATGAAAGCACCTCGCGGTATGTAGATAATGTGCAAAATCGTTCAGGACATATTAAAGTTGAGTATGTTTAACTTATTAGATGCCGCAGATGAAAGATATGACTTGCTTCCTATCAGAATCGGTCTTTCGCCCATCTTCAACCATCTTCGCTTAGCCTGCAGCCGTGGTTGGGAAGGGCAATAGGGACCATTTGAGCGACCTCAATACTCAACGTCAGCAAATGTCCGCCTATCAAATATTCATTTCGAGTTGATGTTGCCCTGGAGTGAAATCGTTCGTAGTATTACGCAGGAATCTCATCGCTTCATTAATGCCGGGCATTGTGCTAACCCCCCGGGCAACTAGCTCAACTACCGGAATTGATACCGCGGCCGAGGACAAGAATGGGAGCTCGCATTAAGGAAAGTGGCCGATTAAAGTTGAATTGATTGATTTTTGCAATATTGGAACAGCGATTGCGATATTGGAACAAGCGGCTGGCGCCGCATGGGGAAGGGCTATGAAAACAATGGTACTGCTGATCCTATAGATTTAGATGAATGAATGGTAATACCATCATTGTGACATTTCCACTCTTTGAGATCCCAATATTCTTCCCAACGTTCTAAATTTACAAGAGCCAATTGTCACCGATTTCCCCAAAAATGAAAGTTAATGATGTGCAAGTTGAGGTGCTCAATACCTATTTCCTCATGATTTTAGGAGCCATCTTATATCTCATGGGAAATCAAGTCCTATTCTACGGTTCTAATCTTATCACATAACTATAATATATAATATATTAAAAAATCAAAATTATTTTACGTGTATTCAAGTAATTACGATTGCATGTGATTCGTACCAACAGTAGAAAGCTTGAGTTTTAACTTCGACGAGAGACGTACACGACGTTATTTTCATAAGTTACGACTTCAAATACGTACGATGAGTTATTTTCAATCAAAGCTAGTGTTTGCTCCCTTTGTACTTTACATTATTATTTTATCAATTCTCGTAAGATCATTAATAAGATCGCCAGATTATTTTTTTCGCTGTCCCGAAGCACCGAGTTGAATTGCATTTTCATAACAAAATCTGAAGAATTAGATAATTTATGTGGCAACGAAACATCACTAAAAAATCCAACAGAATTGGTTTTTCGTAAAAATTAAATATTTATCACGACTTAGGTTATTTATTATGATCAAGTATCGTATGGCGCTGTAATAAAAATCGTGGGTTCCCTAAGTTCTACTAAATATTTAATTGGCGAAATTTTCCATCTTTTGTGATCTCTTCGTTAAATTTTGAGGTTGTATCCAACGTGGTCAGACCATTGTCTGGGCGCCATCTTCATTGAAGTTCACCTGAAAGTGACACATTTTCGAAACCGCAGCCGCTCGTCATTCATTCGGGAGTTAAGTAAAAACATCAGCAACATGTTGGTAAAGTATGGGACTCTAAATGTGTGTTCTGTGAAATAGCGTAAAAAATGTACGGTGGTGGCAAACTTAGCTCGTGAGCTTTCGTGAATTGCCCGCTTCGAGCGGGCGGAAATGTACGGATCAGCTCACTTCCCCAGGGTATTATTTTCTAAGAAAATGCTGTAAGACAAACTCCGACGATACACGTGAGGATTCACTGGTGGGAATGGTAGGCACGCTCCGAAGATTTTGATTCACGAAGGATTCCCGGTTAATTAAAGGCACGGGGTTGGGCGGGAGGTGATCGGGAGAGGGAATACTCCCCCACCCCGTGACTGGACGCTCTCGGGGTGAACGCGCCGCATTCATTCAAAAGGGTAGGGAGCGAGTAATGTGGGCCACAGGATTCCCTTCCGTTGTACCTGCGCGGTGGCAACCGAGTCCGCCATCTTTGAGACCCCCCCACTCCCTCTCCCTTATACCCCCTCCCCTTCCCCGCCGATCCATATCCCCCCTTCCATTCCTCTATCGCTTCCTTAGCCCATTGTTCCCCCACTTTCTCCAAGTTTCCTTCTCGATTATTAATCTGCCCTCGAGCAGCTTCCCCGTTACCGCTCGCCCGCCTCTATCGGGGTGGGTAGCCTTTTGTTATCCCCTCCCACCTCCTTCCCGATGTGCGAGGCGGTCGCTTCACTCACCAAATCAGACCGAACTCATTCCACCTCCGCCCGATCCCCCAATCAAGATTTCCTCCCCTCCCTTTTAGTACTCCTGGCTGAGTTGGTGTGTGTATGTGTCGGTCTCGCCTCTTTCAAACCACGCTCGCCCCTGAATTGCCGCATCCTGAATACGCTGGGGGAAAGTGCGTGGGAGTCGGGCACAAGGAGAACGCGGTTAATGATGAGCGATTGGGTCGGATGAGGCCCTTCGACTTCGTCCCTTGGGTCATTTTAAACTGGTTCTTATGCAGTATCGATAGATTTCCGTCATTGTCTGTCCACTACGAGAGTAGCTGTGATATGTGCCGGGAAAAGTTTCAAAACGGAGAAAGATACCTAACGTTTCTGCAGTTCTTGCTTCTAGAGCTTAATAACAGAGTACTACGGGAATGTGTGTGCAATTAATTCACTTTCGAAAGCACAAAAAAATAATTCTTATTTCACGAGCATATAAACCATTCTTTGCTGATTACTGCTGTCCATTAACGGGTAACGTTCGTGAAGAGTTGTTTCATTTGGAATCTGGAAGAGATATTTTGAACGGAGAATTCGGTGGGCGTACTTCTTTCGACGATCGGCAAATCATCAATCAAGACAATGGGGCCGTTGAGATGTGTGTGGATATTTCGTGGGGTGGTCCAGACGTGCGGCGACTTACAACTTTATGGCTGACGTATTGTGAATGGGTAAAATCTTTAGACGGTATGCGATATCTTTCGGGAATGGGTCCTCTTTCCGTGTTGCTCTAGGAAAGTATTTGATGTTTCCATATAGTTTTTCAGATTGATAGGTGATCTAGATCAAGTTTCAAAAATTACTTTAAAATGATGGAATCATGAATATATATATTATTCATCCACATGGAAATAGATATAAGGAAACCTTTATATGTGTTCCTATCCCTTTTTCCTTAAATCTAGTTCCATGTGAATGAATATTTGTTCACCATATGGCATGATTTCGTGTTTGAATGTGTGTGTGCATATATACAGGTATATGCATACACACACACACACACACACACACACACACACACACACATATATATATATATATATATATATATATATATATATATATATATATATATATACATGCATATTGATTGTTTCTATTGGTAATGGTGGTGGATTAGCAACCTAGTTTGAGGGCCAGGAGGTCGCGGGGTCGTTTCCTTTGAGGCTGATTTTACTACCTCTAAGAGGTCGATTCGATCGACCTCTATTATATCATGCTTATACTCAAGCGTTCAGAGTCGAACTTGAATTAGTTTGTAATAATGTTAAATAGATGGTAATTAAACCTTTTCAAAACTTCCAAAATTATTTATTTATTTTTATCTTTTCTAGAATTTTCGTGGCAATTCAGTTTGACCATCATTTAGGAAATTCAAGATTCTTTGCACGATATCGACATTGTACTTCTATTGAAGCAAAAATAATTGTATTTAGCGTGCGTGCCATCACAGAATAATATTTTTCCAAACCAAAAAAAACGCCATTTATGCAACATCATGATGCTCTAGAAACTGTAGAACCAATTTCAAATATTATTTTACTTTTCTGATGGCCTTTCATTTTATTGACGTCCAACTGGAATCAGTTTTTTTTCACGGTGAAATAAACACCTCAATCCTTTGAACTAGTTTAAAATGTATTTGTTCAGCGACTATCATGTTTTGATTAAAAAAAAACCAAAATGTATAAGAATGAGCTAACGAAAATGTTCTCGGAAGTAGCCAATGCGTGGAATAAGAAGTCAAATATTGAAGTAATCAACCCCCCTGGCACCTGCGGCTTCCCACGAACTATGCGAGACGCCATCATCAGCGCACATTACCCCACAATAAAGGCGCATACTCAATTATTTCGTATATCAGGAAAATTTTGTACGTCATGGGAACTGATAAGTTGCATGCAGAATGATTAGGTTACGCGATGTTTATGCATTTTGATGAGTAATTCTATTTGTTGTTTTGTTTTCAAACACGGGGATTGTTTTAGTTTGTTGCATGGGGGGAGGGACAAGGTTCTTTTTAAGAGTTCCATAAGGGTAATATTTCGTATTCCTTTATCTAATTCCTCCACTAATTCCTGTTAAAGTCGGAAATATACTCTCCTCAATACATTTAGTATCCATGTACTCGTATAGTGTTTACTTGTTAAGTTAATTTACTTACGAATTTTGTTCCTTAATATGCCATAGGTAGAAATTTTGATTGCAAAATCTTAAATGGGGCAAGTTTACAGGTTTCGTAAACGGCAGGCATTGCTGAGAGTCGAAAGTTGGTAATTTGGTTAAAAAACGTTAATTTAATCGAGCATGATGATGCGAGATGGATCACAATACAGTGAATTATTTACACGTTACAACATGTAAGAGCGTTGGTGAGTAATTAAATCAGAGCCTTTCTTTGCGCAAACGTCTGCCTTGGTATTTCTTACCCGCCCTCAAAAGGGAAGGATGTAGTCTTTCTCCAACTTCAGAGTGAAGAGGGATGTTGGGAGATCAAAGGCTTTGGAGGACAAGAGGCGGAGAGGAACGGGATATTATTCACAGCCATGAGGGAAAAAAAATAACTTGCTTGTATGCGTTGAAGAATATTTTTCTTCGTATTTTCAGCTATGATGGGATCATTAAATTTCCCTTTTATTTTAATGTTTCATTTGAATTATGGCGAAAAAACACTTTCAGTCGAGATGTACATAGTGAAAATGCTTCAGAAAATTGTAAGTGTTGAAAACGTACTCTCTTAGATGAATATTTAGCTTGGATTCTTACTCGTGATTTTTACCCTCAGTGATAATTCATGTTTATTTAGGGGTTTTTTAAATCGTAAAATAGACACCTTTTATATAGCCTACTTCTTGAACCAGTAAACTTCTTGAAAAGACATTTTGCTGTTGAAAATGATTGTACCTTGAATTTCAGCAAATCTTAAAATAAATATGTAAGGTATTTCTTATCTTTATCCTATATTGTACAAATAAAGTCAATAAGTGATGTATATTTGTTCTTAGATTGTTGTGATGTGTGCAGTTCCACTGTATACCTGTACACAATCTGTAGGTCTGATTCTTTGGGCTGCCTCAGTTTTACACGTGGTGGGTTTCTCGGGATTTTCTGGATGAATGAATTTTTGCTTACTTACCCTTACAAAAAAATCATGACAAATCTATCTTCAGTATACCGATTAATTTTGGGATATGATTGGGAGGAGGCATTCATTTTATATTTTAGTAGTTTATTTATAAAAAGGCCTATTCATTAATAGGCAGTCATGGGTTGATTGTGTTGCTATTTCAGCAATAAAATATCTTCAGCATATTTTTGAGAAATTAGCTAGATGCGTTAAGATTGATAGGTGGCAATTAAATACGTGTTTAACTTCTTTATTTTTGCCGAATATTTAAAAGCCTATCCATAAATATTTTTAAAAAATGTAATATTTATGGAACATTTTGATGAGTATCAACCGCGGCTTGCTGCTCAAACAGATTTCCATTGTTCACTCCGATGAATTGAAAAAATACGTAGATTTTACGATTCCTCTTCGTGGAAATTGTATGTCCTTTTCACAGAATTTCTTTACTTTTACTTTACTTTTATTACTTTACTGAATTACTTTTTCAAACGTCAAATCTATAAAATGTATTAATTAAAAAAAAAATTGAAAAGAAATTTAAATTATGTGGTAAAGTACACTTTTCCTTTCGATTGTAAAGACAGAAAATGTTTCTACCACTGAATTGTCCCTTGTGTGCGCCTTGAGGATTTGACCATATAAAAATATGGTCAAACAGGATAAGTCGTGTAGGTATACTTGTATTTGCAGTCATAGGGAACTGTAACTCCGCGGAAACCAATATAAAAGCACTGATTTTTACACAACCACTTGGTGAGTAAAACCCTGCGAAAGAATACTCCAGGGTTATGATAAACCTGAAATTTTAGTAAGCATAAATATTTTGGAAAAATAAATCAGCATGTCATTTTGTGTTATGCAGCACTAAAACTTTCACATCTAAGCTCAGTTTTAGCGTTGCCATAAATTAGCATACTGACTGGAACCCTGTGCTAAATTTGACAAAGTAAGATGGGAATATCCTCTCTGATAAGTAGCCCAGTCATCGAAATTCGCTCCCACGAGATTCTAAAATTTTTCCCCGTTCCTTTTCAAGAGCCGGAGACATTCACCTACCATCCGGAACGGTCGCTGCGACGAAGCCCGGCTGCCAATTAGCTCTTTCTTTCACCCGGGGGTAGATCCGGCGCCAATTATGAGCCTGAGGCGGAAACGCTGTAGTGTATTTCTTTCTACCCGGATCGACGGGGAGCGGCGACACTTTGAAGGGCTACTCCCCCCGCACGAGAGACCTTGGCGTCCGTAGGAGAGAGAGAATTTCAACTTTTAATGCTCAAAAATTGGCGAGAGGGTCTGGGAAATCCTCTCGCCCCCATTTCCCGCCTTCTCCCCTCTTTCCTCTCGTTCTCTTCTTCACCCTCTTGCCTTGACAGTGGTGCGAGAGAGAATGACGCTCCAGGAAGCGACCAAGGGGGAGGGTGGTGGTAGGCGGCCACGTAGGCACGGACGGAAGCGAGTTTCCCTCTTTCTCTCCCTCTTGTTCGCTCACCCTTGGCTCAGGCCCACCTCGCATGTCTCCGCTTCGCAGGCGAGATCTTCCCTAGGGTCGGGGAAAGGAAGTTTCTAAGCCTTTCCCTCAAAGGTCCCTTTTATCCTTTTATGCTTCGTCATTACACATCAGCCGTCCCCCTCTCGCCTCCTTCCGCTCAAGTTGGAAGCTTCCGATAAAATACGCCCGCTAATTTGACGACTTTGCATTATTTCCAGCAGCTCCACTATCCTGGTTGTTTTACAATTGGTTGTTATTGACGCTCTGCGGTTGAGTCTTTTGTGAATTAATTCATTTTCCTGCTCTTCAACCCTTGATATTGACTTAATGCCGACTAAATATTTTTTCTTTCAACTTACGAATTTTTTTTAATACCAAAATAACGAAGTTTGAGAGCGTAAAATAAATTAGTATGGCATAGGTAGCTATGCCAAACAAAGAGATGTGGTGATAATGTATGCATTGAAGTCCCTATCATCCAAAGTAAAAAAGATATTTGAAAAATATGGGGGAAAGGATGGACATCCCCGTTTACTTCTCACATAAACGGTGCCATTAAAATACCGCATCGAATCGGCGGGGTAGATAACTCGGCACAAATATTCGAGATAAAATTTGAATATTTTATGTAAGTAATAACCTGTATATGATTGCTCCATTCACTACTGAGTTTATCACACTTGCAAAATTGCAATTAGCGGTCAGTGCTATGATACTACATTCCAAAGACCAATAAGATGGTGTAAAATGGCTTCCTCTGGACATTCGTTGTATAGTCTAGATTGAACAAAACTCTGTTTCCCGTTCTTCTCTCACTACCCTTTTGTATATATATATATATATATATATATATATATATATATATATATATATATATATGCATACATACATACATACATATACATACACATATATATATACATGTATATATACATACATACATATATATACACATATATATATATACATATATATATACACAAAATATACATATATGTATATATATATATATGTATAGCGGGTCGCGGTGGTCTAGTGGGTAGAGCGATGGACTACTGACCGGAGGGTCCGGGCAAGGCACTCTGGGCATCTGCAGCTCCACCCAAGCTAGTTGATTTTTCGGATACCAGATCTTCCTGGGAAACCATAACCGGTACAGGGAAAGGAACTGGCCCCCCTACCCTGATGTGTGAATATTCACACGTCGTCGGGCTTGGTACATGGGTGAGCTCTACTACTAAACCGACCTTCGGGTTGATTACTGTGTTTATGGTTTATATATATATATTCATTCAAACATAGAAATAGGTATAAGGAAAGGGGATAGAAAAACACTTAAAAGGCGAACACAGGACATGTGGGGAAGGCGGTTTTTTGAGCAGATCACGAATGAAAAAATATTTCCTTAATCGGGATGTGCTACCAATTATGCCACCAAGGAAATCTAATTTACACTGAGATCTGCGATGTTTTAAAACGCCCAAGTGCTCCGAATCATTTGCCAAAGGAAGGCTTTAGGGAGCTGTTCCACCCACCAAAGGAGAAATAGACAACACACAGAAGAAGAGGGGACAGTATATACTAATTACAACTAATATATATATATATATGTATATATATACATATATATATATATATATATATATATATATATATATATATATATATATATATACATATATTCTGATGACGACGGCCGTGCCGTCGAAACGTAAATATCCAATGTAAGTGTCCTTCTTTTATGTTTCTATGTGTGTGGTGTCTTTTGTGTTAGTGTTTGTGTGTTTGTGCGTCGCCGGAGAGCGTCTTTTCCATGTGTATGTATATATATATATATATATATATATATATATATATATATATGTATTAGTTTGATTTATTCATCCCATACCAATCAATGATTATATCACGACACCTCCCCATTGTCGTCTTCCATATCCATTAATGAAGTGGGGTTGAAAGCCTCACGTCAGTAGAAACGTGGTATGTAGAAGTAGTTTTCATGCGGAAAAACATCACTTTCATCTCTATCATAAAACCCTCCCTTCCTTGTAGACCATTTTTCCATAAGACCTACGATTTGGGGGTTTTGAAGAATCTAGATCATGTCTTATTCCGTCGCAACTAGTAAATGAGTATGCCCGGTAATAGATGTATAAAGATGCAAAGGTGTTCAATTAATTATTAATGGCAGGCAACAAGGTGCTGAAAACGAATCAGGGTTAACACTTCAACAACAGAATCAAAGCCGATTGTGGGAAGCATGGCTCAAGAACAAGAATATCCCAATTCCGATTGATTTTTTTTATTAAAACATCAATTTAAGTTGAATTATTAGAAGATCTATGAAAATGCTTTCGTCTTTCAATAATTACTCGGTTTTGTGGCAAATAAATAGAGGGGTGGCTGTATTTCACGTAGTGCTATTCTAATTGCAAATACTCGATATCAAAGGCCAAATGATTAATTAGCAATTTTCTCGGTAATTTTGCCTTTGCAAAAAAAAAGCAATTTTGCCTGTACAAGGTATGACTTATTATTTTACTCTGCAGTGCTCTGCACTTCAGGATGAGTAATGACAGTGTTCGCCTTCATGGGCTATAATCAAGGGTCGCTCCCTTGAGTCACGTCTTGAGCAGGGGGAGGGATTTCTTTATCTCGTCAAGTGTGGGTGATTCAAAGGGCTTTACTCTTTCTCCTCCTCTCAGGGTGGCGTGAGAATAACTGTGATTAAGTTTTGGTCGATAACCATCGACACATTTAAGCTTAAATTATTAGATGTTCCTAAGTAGAATATGCAATTAAAGTTAATCTGAACCCTTCTGAGCCGATCTTTCCACGTTTTTTCTCTCTACCTTTTCATGTCGTGTAGTCCATCAATTTCCCAAAAAGGCCCGATTTATTCGTCCCTTAACCGTCAATCATATCCATTCTCCTCGCTGAAATACGGTATCAGGAAAGCAAGTAACCCGCCGTAGGGAAATAATTTCGAAAAACGAAAGTATTGAAAATTCACATACATTTTTTATGTGTAATTTATTAATATTTGTTAAGTTTCCTGCATCAGGGTGCATTCCGAATCATTTAACTTAGTTTAGTACTTAATTAGCCAATAGTACTCACTCAGTGCCATTTATATACTGTTAAGGTGGCATGGGGTTTATTTGGAAGAACAGATAGAATTTAAGGGTATTTACGTACTTTTGAATTTAATTTTCCTCTCTCTACTTCACTTTTATGACTAATAAAAGTATAGTCAAGGCCATCAGGTTTTTCAGTACCCTGCTCACCTTACAGGACTCTTTCAATCAGTTTTGGCACATGTCCTCCACTGTGCCACATGAGAAACCGAAGTCTGTCCCCCAGGCTAGCTCTCTCTCTTCCAAATCAGCCAGCATCTCTAGATACTTTGCGTCTATATCTACGCAAAGCCGCGCAAGCCGACTCAATGACGTGCTGTGAGGATTGCTTATGTACCAGCCTTACATGCAAAAACATGGATTCATACATGCAATTGACTATACAGATAGCTAATGTACAATAACACTCGTGCAGATAAATACGCATGTGCAATATACAATGACCTGTTTGTTTGACCTAACTATTTAATTTTAGTCTTTGAATTAATGTAATCGAACACTTGGGTTCGATTTAGTTATGATTACGAATCGATTGGGGTAGAACGAGTATTTGAACCTGTAGGTGATTGTGTCTGCCTGTCTTATTTTATCGTGGTGGCCGATTCCACCTAAATATATAATGATGTGCCATAATAATTTCCCCTGTCTTGAAATAAAACAGAGGTATCTATACTTTCCTAAAAAAAATGTAGGTCTTTCTCTTACTCTCTTCTCGTTGCAATTTTTAACTTATCCATCACATTTTCCCGCACCAAAGAACCCGAGTATATTCACCTAAACACAAATTTTTAATGATTTAATGAAAGGCTACATGGTGTGTACAGGTATGTAGATGTGCATATGTGTTTTTGTATATAAGCTAAAATATATTCAAATGCTTGCATGAAATAAGTTTTTTTATGTATCGCTAACGCTTTGACACCCTCCGCCACGCACATGAGGTAGGTTGCGAATTATTGTTTAGATGTAGATGAATAACTAAAACAGGTTTTTAATTTTTTTGCCCCAAATGGAACGGCATCTTTATGATTCGCTTTTGTTAAGTTTTGACGTAACCCCTGCCATAATTACACATCCACCCTTTTATTTCCACCCCACGTACATTCTCTGTCATACTGATGTGGTCCAAAAGCATCATTCTGTAATAGTTAAAAAAAATATCAGATATATCTGTCGAGCATATTATTAAACATTTTGTGGCGTTCCCATGAGTGGGTAAAAACTTATTGGCGTATGAGCAGGAAGAGTCGCCAGCGCCGTTCCATCCTTGTGAAGTAAAGCTCGTCTCGCCTTAGCAACGAGAATGATTTCCGACCCACAGGGAAAGAAAGAGAGATAATTCCGCAGAAATGCTCTCATGTCTTCATTTTCTTCGCCAGGGAAGGCGTGGTTTATGGATTCATTTCGACCCTTCTCATTTCGTCTCCGGGATAGTAGGCATTGACGCTCTGGTGGCAGGAGATAAATTTCAAACGGTGCTTTATGGGCTTCATACTGGGAGAGGAATTCCTCGTTATTCACAGAAATGCGTTCTCGGGAAAATGGAGTTTAGTGCAATTGTGAATACTGGAGACAACATAGCTGTTGGTATATTATGTGGTCAGAAGCTTCCTATACATTTACTCTAGGAAGTTTACTTCCTAGCAGGATGTGTACTATGTTTCAGCTAAGTCCATTACCTCTTCTCCACCGTCTTATGTTTCCAAGTCGACCTTCGGGATGAATAATGTGGTCTGGTTGACTTACGTTCTCGAAGAGTGTGATGGAAAGCTATTCGTCGCTTTTGCATTAGCATTAGAGGTACCTTTTCACACTATCTTTAATGAAATATTTCAATTTAAAATACACAACGAATTTATAGCATTACCATCAATAGTCTTCATTAACCTCTCTGCTCGGGGAGCACTGAGGTGCGCCCTTATTGGTTATTAACCGCAAAAAAATTGAAGGGGGAAAAATGTCACTTTTTCTATTCTTAAAACCGACGTTGAGGGAGGGACAGTTAATATTTGGGGCGGTGCAACATCTGACTTAGTGGGAGAACGACAAACGAATCGACGCAAAGCGAAGACTGGCTGTGAACGACAATCACCCATCCTTCACGTGAACCTTTTTGGTATGGGTGCTTAGTACTTATTATTAATAGTAATTTACCGGCTAATTGAGGTTTTTGATGGCTTTATTATCCAAGTACTGCTACATTTTATAAGCCCCACCAAGCATTACACTAAATGAATGCGGCAAACGTGCATTAAAAAAACCATTCTTCCACTCTGCATATTTCCTGCCTCCCTCCATTCCATCCAAAATGCCATTTCGTCTCCTCCCGCAGCATTGCTTAACCAACATTCTCCACCCTATTGCTGTCTCCAACATTCCATTGCTACTGAGCAGGCATACATTTTTTTCCTGCCTTATTTGAATTTCTCCCAACAACCTACTCACATACTCTGTCGTGCCTTGAATTTCTTCGTTTGCTTTTCTTATCGTCCATTTCAACTGGGTACTTATATAGTTCAACACATCAGCTCGCGCATGTCATCGTTTCTTTCAAGAAAATTACACGCGTGGAACCTACGGGTTTTCCATAGAGTTAAAATGACGTACCGAGTTGATCCCGAAACCCCTGGACCCACACGTCACTCTCTCAATTGTTTTATAAATGCGCTCTCGTGCTGGAGAAAATCTTAGGTCGTGTTGTCCCTTTCGATTCAATTCGAAGGAGCCCTGCCTCCGGAGACAGCACCATCCACGATTGCCACCACTAGTGAATGACAGTTTTAATGACGCCCGTCGCACATGCTGAAGTATGAAATAGGAGGCATTCGCGTTGGGATTCTGGGTCACGGGGCCGTTGCTACGGAATCTTGATCGAGCGTGTCCCTGGGTAGCAGAGATGCAGGTTCCCAGGAGTGCAGGGTGCTTTATGAAGTTCAAATTCTACCCCTCCCCCTTGGCGGACGTTCGGCTGACTACACGAGCGGAAATCTCTAAAATTAATGACGCAGATAGAGCGATTTCGGATGAGTAATCACTATATCCTCGATCCCGGATTCATTAAGTTTATGAATTTCGCCTCTTGATCCCTGGCGTGTTTCGCTGCGTCAGTCATATCATTCCAATGCATGGCGTTTTGCCGGGATATCATAAACGCGTTATTGAACGTACTCCACTAATATTTTTGCAGCCGTCGACTGGAGAGAACCACACGTCCTGTATAAACTACCGGCGAATGTATGGTAATCGTCATTTAACCGACACCTATTCCACGTACGTAAGTTGTTAGTTGTATCTTGATTTTTTTAATGCCGAGGAAGGTATCGTAGTTTACATTGATTTACAGCATATTACTTCTCGTGGCCCGACTGCGGGTTATCTACAGCACATGCTGGACTCATTAACTGGGAGATATTAATGCGAATGAAATAGACATTTCAGAGATCATCACGTCCCCTGATAACGCTGTTTAGTATTTTACTTCGTGAAGAGTAAAAATTCTTTCCAAGGCATTCCCAAGTTCTTATGTTTTTCCGAAAGTAGGTACTATATCTTCATACACATGCCTACTTGGGATTTGGAAATTTCATTTCTGACTTTATTTGGCCTTGGGAAGTTGATTTTGATTTATAGTTTTCCTGTATCGGACCATATTTTTCTTGGTTTTATTCTGATAAAAATATATGAATGTACATCAAATTAATGTTGACTTACATTTCCTCCCAGTGAGCAAAATGTTTATTTCTATTCCTGAGCATACGCCAATTAGTTTTTGATAATTCTAGCCCATATATGTGCTATCTTCGATCAGTTTACTTAATCAACATTACCTGTAAGCTTGTTTACTTAGTGCTACTATAGATTTCTCTGTCGCACCTAGTGAATTCTCGACGTCAGAAAAACCCTACTACACACCTAACGTCAACTGGCGGACGTGTGCGTTGGCGCAAGGAAAATGGGGAGTCAAATGCAGTAATACAAAAATAGAAATAGAAGAATCAATACTACTTACCACACCTGGGATGCTGTTTAATCATCCGTCGAGGACCAATATAAAAATGTAGCTCACATGGAAGCGGTAATTGGACAAAAGTGATTCCAAGACTGGGAAGTTTACTTTTTTTTAACTATTGGGTATTTGTCTCCATTAGGAGAGCGACACGTTAGATTCCTATCGGTCTGGGAATCCCCCGACGCATGACTGGTACCCAAATATCCCCCGATCGGGCTATACTTGGGTACCAGTAATGCATGTACAAATTTTAGTTCATACATACTTTTGAATATAAATTAACTCGCGTTCAAAAGCACTCGTAAGCATGCGCACATACATGCTTATATGCATCGTGCAATAATTGAGTAAATTGTTAAATGCTTGTCTCTAAGTAAGTATATTCGGATGCTTTGTTTTGATTTATTTATCATTGCATATCTAAGAAAGATAAAAACATTGGCGGGTAAAAAGATAACTGGGGAGCTACTTTGAACCAATCCTTGGATTGATAACCTGTGGTGATGATGCAGTGTGTGCTCTCTTGCCTGAACCCACTGCACTATATATATATCAAATCGTGTCGGCAACACCGTGATATCGATTTGCGAGTCCCTTTACCGATCACTCATCAAAATATTCCACCTCAACCATCGTAGGTAGCAAATGGGCCTCAAATCTCCCTCCACCTGCCCCGACCCCCGTGAAGTTTATGGATCCGTCCCCCGTTCCTCGTCCTAGCAATTCTTCATCCCCCCTCTCTTTCCCTCCTTCTCCCCCCCCTCCACTCCACCCGCCGCGCACCCTTCCTCCTTTCTCGCAGGGCCATCTCTCTCGAGAAGGGACACCGCGAAGAGAGAGAGAGACAGCATCAAGGGCCACCCCTTCACTTGAACTCTTCACCTTCCGCGTCTTTCCTCCCCACGAGCCGTCCATCTCAGGGCTCAGCTCCCCAACCTCAGGGGTGCGGAGGGCGTTGGGCACGGGGGAAGGGGAAATGGGAAGGCCGCCAACTAACAGGAGTCCTTGCGCTCCCCTAAAAATAATAGCGACAATGAAGATAACGCGACACCATCTTCAGAGAACCAGGAAATAGTAACTTGTCCGGGGACTCTCTCATGCAAGGCGTCGTCCGTCGACTTCTTCTTCCGCCGTCACCGTTGCTGCTTCACAAGGAGAGGAAACTTTTATGATTCGTATTTTTTTTTTCTTTTGGTCTCCATTCCCTCGTCGCACGTTTTATTCAGTTAATTTTTTTCAAAGAAACGAGCCCTCGCACGGAGGGTAGTCTCGCACCATTAGAATTGCGCATGTTCCCTCTCTCCGTGGCAGAAGTGATGATACCCTCAGCGCGACGTCCGTCCTAGAAGCTTGGGTACGTTGTGCGCGGATCAGGGGAGACAGGCAAGGTGGCATGGCGTCGTCGTCGTGAGGCACGCCTCTTACCCCTTCCTCCTCGTAGCGCCGTTGTCCTCGGGACGAGCTGCGCGGCGGCTCGCGAGGGTGACAGTGAGGCCAACGTTTTTTGCGAACTCTCGTGTCGGTCTCGGTGGGTTCTCTCCCGGCCGGAGTCATTAGGAGAAGTGTATTCACTCGTCCCTCGCGAGTAGCGAGTTGAAGTAAACTATTCCCGCGTCGGGCCAAGGAAATTAACATCCCACACCCTAACGGGTCGGACAACGTGATTGTTACCCGGTCTTGACTTGGATTTTTCCCATCGTCGGGCGGAGTTTTACGTTACGCGGGTAAAGTGTTAGTTCGGAGGACAAACAAATTTGATGTTGCAGACTTTTCAAATGAAGATTTATCAATTCTGGTGTAAAATAATCGCCCACATCATTTTGTTTTGTGGCAGAAAATTTCTGATTGATACATCCAAAATGATTGCTGGGAGATATCTTAAGGAGACAGAAAAAATTGGATGAAAAGCATATTATTGGCAGTGGAATATCGAACACTGTGGTAGAAGGAAGAATGTTAGGCAAACAAGGAAGGGGCAGAAATAGGATAGGGATGCTGGACGGAATGAAGGGAGGCAGGAACTATACGGATGAAGAGGGACTTTTTTGTATAGTAGGATGTTGGGTTGTGTTTTGCGAAGCGAGACAAGATATTTATGTGGTATTTGCATCCATCACAAACCTATCTTAACTGTTAGATTACCTGTGTTAAGAATAATGATATCCAGAATCAACACGAACTATATGCCGTAGAGAGTTTGTGGTAGTGAGAAAATGCTGACTGGTTCAGGGTTGAAATATTGAGCAATCGATGAATCTTAAATGTTGAAAATACGGGATGATTTATTTGTCATATTAATGTACATTTATTATGCATTGTTAATAGATATTCATCTTATTAGATACTTTTAAAGATAAGTTTAAAAAATGGCATTTTCATGGTATCGTAGAGATGTATAGGTCAATAAAGTCAATGGTTCTCGCTTTGAATTTTTAAACTTCCATTTTGAAGAATTGAAAAAAGTAAATGTGCCAATATGAAAGACTTAAAAAACGTTATTTATGAAAATGTTACTCTTTCTTTTTTTTATGGTGAACCTTTCGCCAGGTGTGATTTTTACCGATGTTTTGGTCATTTCCGGAATGTTTTTCGGCGAGAAACGGGTTTAAACTAAACTTTTCGTCTACGAATGCATGACGAAGAGTTCACAACGGTAGTGTTTGTTCTCAAATACATGTGAAGGAGGTGTATTAGGTGCTATTTCGGCATTTTTCTTGGTGAAATATCGTAATAGTAAATATTGTCGAGGGATTACACACCTATACCAATCATAATCGTGTTCGTATTACTTGTGTGTTAATATCCTAACTGTAAATATCCCCCAACGATACATATAAATAATTCAAATTGTATAATGACAACTACGGGTAAACGACGGTATCTAAGTGTGATATACACGTACTTCTCCACGCATAAGAGAAGAGATACCTGCTGCGAGCTGCGTAAAAAAGAACAATTAACTAAGAATCAAATGAGTACAATATAATATGCTCCTTAAATGAAAAGGAATAATGATTCAAATCCCTAGCGCAGTTACTTACAGTTACTCTGATCCCTTATCGTATAATATAAACTATATCTAAAATCAGTCGGTTCTATACTTTATCTCTCTAATCTTATTTGTCATGATTTCTTCTGTTGCAGATGTGCTGTGCTCTGCAAGATATGAAATTCGTGCAGCAATCTGCACGAATTTCGTATCTTCGTGCATTGATTTTTTCCAACTATAGTGTTGTCTGTAAGTTCATGTCTTTTTGTTCTTCGTGCTACGTCGTTTTCAAGAGTATTACCTGAAGTGTGGAGTTCACAACTTCTTCTACTTTTACTTAACCTTTATTTGCAATGTTGCCTGGTATTCTGGAGGAAATCCTGTATATATTTTTGGCATTTAGATAGCAAATTCTCAAGGCTTGGCGAATATAAGAAAACATTATGATTTATAAACATTAAATCACAAGATTTGTTTTTTTTCAGTGCTTAAATGTTTGTCTCGAATTCACAGGTTTCATTACAATTTTTATTTCACCTCTCTGTAATCGCTTCATTGGGGAAATATATCCGGAAAATGGTTTCTGGAAACTTCCTCAGTATGGTTTTTCTCATTCTCTGTCACAATTTTGTTATTTGTTTTTAACGAGTTTATAAATAATAACAATTTCTCAACGCTGGCAGGAATAAAAATACGCGAAGGGTTTTCGTGCTCGTAAAATATTACGATTCAGAGGAAAATATCTCAGGAAGCGAAAGATTCATTGCTTTAATGTTCAAGTTTTTTTCAAAGTTTACCCGTGGGCGTCACATTTCTCGGATTCTGGCTGGTTTTGTAAATTTCGGAGGGTAGGGTTATAAAAAGAAACAAACAAAATTTTGTTGGGTTCCGCGATCGACCTTTTTAGGAATTAGGGCGCCGGAAATAGGTTCGTTTCACCTTGGTGTCACTTTCGTGGGTTTAAGAAAGAGGAGTTTGGAGAAACTTGTACTTACCGAATTTCATGAATTTTAATTCCATTCTGTTTTAGTTCTTCCAATCCCGCCAATCTCGATTCCCGGTCGTTAACATTTATGACATGCATTTGTGGAATCTTTTTTTTACGCCGAGCAGTATCGATGTGGAATTAGTTCGATTGGAGCAATAATAGAGCAAGCAATTTCGAACGCAAATCCAGTTCTCGAACAAAATTGCGTTTATTGAGCGTGTCCCAAATGGGTTGATTCCGGAAATTTTTCCTTGGCCTGTTCTTTTGTCTTATTTCTCGTGAATAATGTATCATTTGTTCACGATCACAAAACTCAAGAGTGGGGATGGTTTCCGTGCGGAAGCGGAAGAAATAAGTTACTCTTTTTGTCGTGCAGGGTGCAATTAGGAGGAGTATATCATTTAGATTTCATTAGGGTAACCCAGATGAAGAATTTCATCACCCGCTTTGTCCAAAAAACAAATGGTAGCGCCAAAGTCTTAACTGAACTTTCGTCGCGGTATGCTCAGGGGCGGAGCAGTAATTGAGGTGCGGAAGTTTTTAGGCTAAAAAAAGAGACAAGTAAAAAATTTGCCTAGAATTTCTTGGGTGAATAACGAATTTTGGATCCTTGGGTGAATAACGAATTTTTATGCGTGTTTACAAATTAAAAGTTGTTGATCAAGTTTTTCAAATTTTATATGCTGGACTTTTGAACCTTAACACTATTTTTGTAAGATTATGTTCATGACAATGACATGATTGTACATTTTTAGCCTTTGCTTATGAGGAAAGTAACAATATACCCGGGGAATACGATGTGGTCTATGAAAAAGTAGTAGACATTTTCTTTTGCTAATAAAGTGTACCTTCCACCTTACTGGCCATGTTCCTCCACAACTGGAAAACAGACAATTAAACGGTTGATAGTTTGCTTGGGGTGTTAAATTTCCTTACGAGTTTATTAAAATTTATATGAAAATCGGTTATGAGAATTAAGTGACCAGACATCTCTGGTTGTCTGGACTATGGGTAGAAAAATTACCAAGTCTTAATAAGAGCATCGTTGAATATTTACTCTTCTAACTCTATCTAAATATAACTCTACCTAACACCCCCCGCCGTACGCCTCTGTGGCGGCTTCCAGAGTATTGTGTCGATGTAGATGAAATAGGCAACATATGAAAAGGGAAACGAGGAAACGGGAGAGGTTGAATGCCCGATCGCATTTTTTCATCCAATTTAACGGTGAGGAAGGAACTCGTCGTTGCGTACTCAGCTCTCGCGGTAATTCCATTAGGTGGGAAGTACCCGAGTATCATGTCCAAATTCTCCATCTGTTTAGCATCGCGACCTGCTATTGGTATACGCATTGTTCTGGAGCGACTTAAAGTCCATTCCTTCGGTCTAGATTGTCGATGTCTGGCGGCCGCACCGTTCAAATGGCATAAATACGAGTATGTGAACGACGGCGATTGTCAGGTCTTTTGAGATGGCTTCACGACTTCATCCACCAAGATCAAGCTTCAACTCTTTTTCTCAATTAATTGACAAATGCCCTTAATACGCAGGGTCCCTCGGCATGAAACGTGCTTGTTGGTTTCAGTTAATCATTTCACTGCTCACAGAGTTCGAATTAATTGGATGATTACTGCATCTGCGTATAACTGTGCAAGGGAGTCTTGTCTTTGCCCTTCATATTCTCCACTAGCATTCCTGTGCGCACTTGTGTAGTAGATACGCTATTAGATTAAGAAAAATAATGGTTGCATGCTTGTAAGAGGTGACCTTCCATGCGCTCCTCATGTACAATGACCGGTAAAGAGGAATTTTACTCACTGGGACGGTTTATGCTTGCCCTCTTGGGCTTCAATGAACATTTCGGGCTTTATGTATTCGGCCATAGAGCTAGTTGGGAATAAGGTTCTTTTTAGACAGACTGTGGGACTACAATCAGTTTCAATTGGATCTCTTAACTCTGTTATACTCTTTTCGTTACAGGATAACTTTAAAAAATACTTATTGTAATAGATGTGAATATTTTATCCGAAAAAGGCAGAGGAAGTGGACTTTGGAAATATTAAAAAAGGTATTTGAAGGTCGTTATTCGTTGAAGGGAGAATGTTGGGTAAGCGGGGTAGTTGAAAGAAGAGAGTGGGGTTTTTAAGCAGTATTAAGGTTGGCGGAAATTACTATAAAATAAATAAGGGCATAGAAAGTTCCTCATACGTTACTTATGAATAAATATTCATTTACAATACTCTATCAAGTCTCAATGACGTACTATTGTAGATAAGTTTACATTTTCAATGGCTGACTATCCTTCATTTTTGGCCTTCCTCTGCAGTTCTTCCCTTCTGTGGGTCATCTCATTACATCCTTAATTAAACTATTGTGCTTCCGGAAGCGCCCTATTAGTTTTCCTAATCTTCTTGCTCGTGCTTTCTTTGCATAACTCCCTTAGCTCACACCTTAAAAAAGACTTCTCTACCTCTCCTATTCCCTTCTTTCATTTTGATATCCTACTTTTGCAGGACAACATTTCTATTACCTCTGGACAAAATTTCCATTGCTAACCATGATCTCTTCTCTGTTACTACTATCGTTAAATTCGACAATCATCATTGAAAATTAAACTCATAAATTAAACATTAAATCAGTAACTTGTCGAATAAGCTATTATATTATATTTTGGATTAATTTGATATCTGTATGCTTGTTTTGGATACAGACCAGCTTCTTCCATTTTGAGATGGCACGTTTAAACACTCTTCATGCGATTGGTTTTTTTTGAAAGAAGTTAAATCATTACAATTATGAAGGGATACCGGAGTGAAAAAACAGCACACGTTGAATCGATCAATGATGTATAAGCTGTTAAGCAAGTTATAAGCTTTTACGGTTACATTCTGAAACATGATTCTCATTAGAGGTTTGTAGTGCCAAATAGTAGGGTTTAAAATGTGACGCCCAATGCTCTATTTGAGACCTTTGGAGTTATCATAATACGTGCTGATTTATTTGGGTCATCTCCCAGCGATAATTTAATTTGCGATATTTACCGAACCTTATTGCTACAAAAATGGAGAAGGTGAAATGGACCGAAAGGAAAACAAATGAGGAAGTACTAGGGATGATGGGTGAGGAGAGGGGTTTGTTGGGAGAAATCCTATGGAGGCAGGAAAAATGGATGAAAGGCGTATTGAGCGGTAGTGGAATGTTGAAGAAGGTAATAGAGGGGACAATGTTGGGCAAGCGAGTAAAGGGCAGGAACAGGATAGGGATGTTGGACGGGACGAAGGGAGGAAGAAGTACACAGAGATGAAGAGGCATCTGATGTAGATTAGGTTGCTGGATTGGGTTTTGTTTGGAGTTACAAAATATTTATTTGATAGTTGTGTCCATCCAGAAACCTACCTTATCCGGTAGATTACCTAATAATAATTGCTACAAAAACTGTCAATAACTTTTTCGGTTGACTTAAAAGTTGAGAAACTAGGGCTTTCAACTGAATAATACTTTCTTTAATTCTGTCTGCTCTGAAAAGTTGCGTAAACTTTCAAGATTGACTTTGCAATCTGGAAATATTGAAATTGTTGCCTGCATTAGTCAGGACGTAAGGAACAACTTCCATTATTATGGGACAATATCCAGGGCTGAAGGGTATCGTGCAAAAAATGAGAGTTGTGAATGGTAATTAGAGGCAAAACATTTTCATTGTGGCATAGTAATTTGGAAGAAAATACAATACGTTAAATTTCCTCAATCCATTTTACGACGATTTATTCGGACTCAGTAACGTCGTCCGCAATTTCAAAATGTTTTCCAAGAGTGCATTTTCATTCCGCAATTTTTCTTCCATTGTTTAAATTGTGAGAAATAATATTAGTTTCATAGTGTTTTGATAACACCTTTATGTACACATAAAAAAATCTTCAGCGCAAAATCGTCAATGCTGAATTCTGATCGAACGCGTATGGCTTTGACACGGTTGATCTACGCCACGCCATATTTTTACCTCAAATCCCATTGGGACTAAAGTGTCCTTTTTCTTCTATCTCTGGGATTTTTCACGCTCCTAGCATCGTGGTCTCGTTCCTTTTTTCCGGCTCATTTGTCATATACCACCCTCTCTCCTAAAAGGATCCAGGATCTTCGGCGCCCGTTCACCATTTGGTCTTGCCGGAGTAAAAAATATGACCGCCCTCTCCTTCAAACTTCCCCCTTACAACGTTATTTTCGTCTGGTGATGTTGTACAAGGTATACTCCATTCTCATGTCTTTGGAATCAAATCATGTTGCTCATTCGCGCGCAATCAACTGACAAATGCAAATAAAAGAGGATCGGAAAATAGCGGCGACGGGGAGACCAAGGGGAAATGGTCGATGGTGATGAAAACAGGAGGTATCCGTGATAAAAAAAAATATAAATCGGATTGACTTTAAATGTGCAAACTTGGCTTACGTGTTGGGGGGTTCGTATCTTTCTTTTCAAACTTTTACCTCGGTTGAACGCATCGCCAATGCGCAGTTTTTCGAAACTGTGTGCCTTTCCACACATTTACGACTCAAAGAGAGGATTTAACGGTTGATAAACTTTATTTTTTAAAGCACTTATAGTGAAAGCCCCCTGCAAAGCCGTGTTTAAGCAAAAGGAGAACTTTCTCACGTTTATTTCCTTCTTAGTGGACTGTTTAGGTATCGCTGATAGTGAATGCCTGTAAAGTCTTTCTCCTTAAAATGATACTGCACAAGTCTGCATAAAACACATCCTGCTTTGTGGAGGTAATTTATTCATTCCAAACAATTGCAATTCATCTTGACTGGGAGGTTATATCGTACACCCATTTAGATTTTACGCTACCTTCATCTATTGCAGGGATTTTGAATATAGACAGAATTTTAGGAATTGACGATTCAATATGGCCTACGTCCAAATGTCATGCGAGGTGTCATTAAGTTCGAATTTATCCCAATTCCATTCTCGAGGCTGGGATTAGATATAAAGATTAGGTTGAGCTTAAAACATGCGGGGACTCTTTTTAGTTGCAAATCAAAGATGGTTGAACCGTAGAGGGCACAAGATTTTTGTAGCTGACATTAGAGTGAATACGAGGTTTTACTTCTTCAAATGGCGTCATTTAATTCACAATTGTAGTGTGTTTCTCTTCATTATTGCTTACATTATTCTCTTCACTACTGCTTTGTCGATCATTCAATTCATATCAGCGGGCTCAAATTTTCACTTTTTGACTGACAGGATATGTTTGATTTCTCTTGTTCATCGTTATTTAGCTTATTTCAGTAAAGACATTTTGTACCCAAATTTTCCACCATTTATTTTTTGGAATTAATGAAAAATGGAAATAAAATATAGAAAGTCATGTCAAAAGAGGAATATGAAGAGGAACGTTAATGATTTCATTGGGGATGATCAGCTTGGGTTCTGAAATGAGAGAGGCACGCGTGATGCCATTACAGAGACGAGGCAATTCACTAATAGAGAGGAACATAGAATGCAATCAAGATGTATTGGAGTGTTTTATAGAGTTTTTCGAGGAGGTAATCGCTAGAGTGAATTGGGTTGAAAAAGTGATATATGTCATAAAATAGGTATACGAGTAGATTGCAGGAATAGGAGACTTATCCGCATCCTAAGCATGTAACATCTAGAGCCAACCTTAACCGATAGAGTACCAATGACATTGTCAAATGTTCATCAGTGAAGGAAACACGTTTCCATTAGTGACGTTAAAAATTGGGTAAAAGAAAATTTAACCACATCATTGATGTGCGAAGAAAGAATATAACTCTCGGAAAGATCAGATAATAGTCTTGAAAAGAATTGCCAATTCGAGACGTCCTTCATAAATTATTATTATTAGGTAATCTACCGGTTAAGGTAGGTTTTTGGATGGACACAACTATCAAATAAACATTTTGTGACTCCCCACCTAGCAAACTAATCTATATCAGGTCCCTCTTCATCTCGGTGTACTTCTTTCCTCCCTTCATCCCGTCCAACATCCCTATCCTGTTCCTACCCTTACCTCGCTTGCCCAACATTCTCCCCTCTATTACCCTCTTCAACATTCCACTACCGCTCAATACGCCTTTCATCCATTTTTCCTGCCTCCATAGGATTTCTCTCAACAAACCCCTCTCCTCACCCACCATTTCCAGTACTTCCTCATTTGTTTTCCTTTCGGTCCATTTCACCTTCTCCATTCTTCTCCACACCCACATTTCAAAAGCCTCCAATCTACGTCTATCCTCCTGCTTCAGCGACCACGTTTCCGCGCCGTACATAGCTACGCTCCATATCAGAGTTTTTACGAGTCTTGTCTTAACATCCCTACTCAACGTCCCCGTCATCAACTCCCTCCTCCTTGAGAAAGCCTCCTTGCCTAGCGCAATTCTTCTCCTTACGTCCCTACTACTTTGACCGTATTGGTCCAAAACACTTCCGAGATATGTAAACTGCTCTACCTGCTCTATTCTTTCCCCGCCTATTTTAATATTTAGCTTAGCCTTTTTCTTTCTGGAAAATCGCATAACCTTTGTTTTATTAATATTGATTCTCATCCCATATTTATCGCACTGAACCTCCAATTCACTCAACAATGCTTGCAACCCCTTGGCTGACTGAGCAACTAATGCTTGGTCATCAGCAAACCTAACCGATTTTACGTGTTCCCCTCCGACTTTCATTCCTACCTCCAGTTCTTCCCATGCCTCTTTAATCATTTCCTCTACATATACGTTGAACAGTACCGGTGACAATGGGCAACCCTGCCTTACACCTCTTCCTAACACTGCCCATCCAGACTCTCCGTTCCCCACTCGCACCTGAGCAGTCTGAGACATGTACAGGTTGCGGATCAGTCTCCTGTCCCTCCAATCCATTCCTATTTTCTGCAATACACGCATTAATTTTTCCCAATTCACTCTATCAAACGCTTTTTCGAAATCTACAAAACAGGCAAAAACGTCCTGATTGTATTCTATATTCCTCTCGACTAGTGATCTCATTACTGCAATGGCATCACGCGTACCTCTTCCTTTCCTGAACCCAAACTGATCATCCCCTAAGTAATCATTTGCCTTACTCTCTATCCTTTTGTTGATGATCCTGAGAATAACTTTAGCTGCGTGGGATATCAAACTTATTGTTCTGTAATCCTCACATGACGAAGCCTTTGCCTTTTTTGGAATAGGAACTAACACCGATCTCACAAAATCTTCCGGCCAGATTCCTTCCTCATAGATACTACGAATCAGTCCATATATGGCCTTTTTCCCACCTTTCCCTAACCATTTCAACATTTCTACAGGAATATTGTCCACCCCCACAGCCTTATTTGCTTTCATCTCCTTTAATGCCCTTTCTATTTCATCGTCGAGTATGCCTGGACCTAAGCTATCTTCTTCTACGTCATGTTCCTTTTCTATGTCTAACCTTGTCGGCCTAAGTTCTTTACCATACAGTGTTTCTATATATTCCTTCCATCTCTCTTGGATTTTTCCTGGTTCAACTATTATCTTACCCCATTTATCTTTAACTGTTAGCACACATCTTGCCTTCTTACTTCCCGATAATAACTTAACCTTGCTGTATAGAGCACCAATTTCACCCTTCTTCTGTAAACTTTCCATATGCTCGCATTGCGTTTTCCACCATTCTTCTTTTGCTTTATTTGTGGCCCTTCTCAATTTATTGTTTAACTCTTTGTACTTCATTTTGCCTAACTCTGTGTTTACATTTTTCCATCTTCTCTCATCCATCTTCGCAATCATCTCATCCGTTACCCATGGTTTCCTTATCCTTTTCCCGTTAACGGTTCCTATAGTGTCTTTAGCGGCTTCCAATATCCCTTTCTTGATACATCCCCATTTTTCTTCGATAGCACTCAGTTCTTTACCGTCATCCATCATTTTCTCTACAGCCTCCTGATACTCCTTCCTCGTTAATTCATTTACTGCTTCTAAATTCCATTTTTTAACCCGCCGCCCTTGCCTTATCTTCTTGAAACGAACATTACATTTCATAACAACTAAATTGTGGTCAGAGTCCGCATCCGCTCCTGGGAAACTGTGCGAATTTATCACACTGTTCCTAAACCTGTGC